>JADLZK010008141.1:0-106198 GCA_015847255.1 Hyparrhenia diplandra | reverse complement strand
TCAATTTGACATGTGGATAAGAAAACTACATACGCCTATTAACATCGAAATGTTAAAAAGGTAAAATATAGATTTATAGTGAAACTGTGTGGAAATAAAAATAAAAATAAAAATGTTGAAAAGCTAAAATATAGATTCATAATGAATTAGACACGCAGGCGTGTTTAAGTACGTTTACATAACTCATTTTGTTTTCATTTATTTTACATTTTAATAAAAACATTTAGACCACTTTGTTTTTACAATTTAACAAAATTATATCTCGGGAGCTAGAGTTGTGCAAAACTGTGTGATAAATTGCGGTCGCGAGCAATGCGTAACACGACTTAATATCACCTTTGAGCAATGCGCGGCCGTCGCGGCCAGCGAAATAATTGCCGTTGGCCGTGCGGGCGTGCCGCCGCTCACCAGTCGCTGCCGGACGGCTACGCGAGGAGCTCTGGTCTGCCGCCCGCAGCCCTCTGGTCGATCGCCACCGTCGCGGTCCTTCTCCGGCGCGTCCACGTCGGAATGTACAACACGTAAGCCCGCACTGCTGGCTTCCCCGACCGCTAGGGCAAAGCATAAATTCGCAGATGGTGGTGGTGGTGGATGTACATATATGCATATGCGCATCAGAAATTCAGGACACAACACAACGACATCTCTGCCAGCTAGGATCATCAATCCGAAGGATGGCATATCCATACTGGATGTGGGTGACAGATACGGAGCAATGCATTTCATCATCGGGTGTGTTTAGGAGCCCCAGAGCAATGCCCAAATTTCATCATCGCCAAAAAGTTCGCCATCAGCATAGAAATTTGCTATATATGTGCAAATGTAGGTAAAAAAATAAACTCGGCTACCAATTTTTAGATGACATTGCGCATTCGTTTGAGTCTAGTTACGCCATGATAGAATAATATTTACCACTAACAAACGAAATGTCTGAGATCGACCATCTGACAACATACATGTCCATCCGTCCCAAAAATTTGGGGCCAAAATTTTGGGTGCTAAAAACCCATCGTCACAGTTTGTTAGAAGTCTGACCTACAGACCTATATATGTGCACTCGTACCAAACAAGAGTAGGGCCTTGTTTAGTTGGGCAAAAAAAACTTGCCGAGAGCACCGTTGGAACTCAGAAGCCACTAGTAGAAAAACAATTTTTCGTTTGTTTGTGGTAAATATTATCTAATTATGGACTAACTTCAGTTTCAAAAGATTCGCCTCGCGTGATGCACAACAAACTGTGTAATTAGTTATTTTTTTTACCTACATTTATCGGTGAACATACGCTCTTTTGGCGTATTTAATGTGATGAAAATGGAGAGAGAGTCTTAAAAAAACTAAATTTGGCTTACAAAACTTGCCCAACTAAACGAGGCCTAGGCTACTAGAATGAGGCGGCGCAAGCGTCGTGTAGTAGCCGCCCCCGTGAAGATGAACATACGTTCTGGACTCTGGAAGTCTGGAGCTCGACCATCTGCGACTCTCCAAGGCAGTTTGGGGGCGCACGCGGGCCGGGACAAGCGGAAACCAGGTGTGTGCAGGTGGCGGTGTGCCCTACTGCATGCGCCGCTCGTGCTCCACGCCACACGCCCACACTGCATCAGCTCCGGTCGAGACGAGACGACCAACGGCCTGCGGGCGTGCGCTCACCATGGGGCGAGGCCACGTCTCGTCTCGTCGCGTCCTCATCCGCCTGCCGCTATCTCTATCATGCAGCCGTCACGCCGCCCGCTACCTGAAACGACGGCGGCGATGTTCCGTGCGCCGCACGCCTTTGCAGTTTCAGGCTTTGAGCCTTTATGCGAGCCAGCCAGCTAGCGTCGCCTCAAAACGTGAGACTCAAATTGGAGCTAGCGGTGGCGCCAACAACAACGAACTCACATAATCACATTGTAGGCAATGTCAGATCTTTGGTATAATAGAGGGGGAAAAAACTATGCCCAATCGTATTCGATCGAGTCGATATCACGCGAAAAGATCCGAACAGTGCCTGTGCGTAGCGTACGCCGCCAGCCGCAAAACTGAATCCAACCACACGGCAAACTCGCTCGCCGCTACGGGACGCCGCCCAGCTTTCCACTTGTAAAGCTCTCCTCGCCACTACAGGCGGAGCGGACGCGGCCGCGCGTTATCCGAACCGGGCGTACGGCCACCAATGATTGGCTTCTTGGCTTGGCCAAGTGGAAAAATCCGGGGCCGGCACGAGAGGACCGCGCGCGATCACGACCACCATGGCCATCACGTCCGGTCTGTCCCAAGCGAAGCGCGCGCGTAGCATCGGTTGAGAAAACGAGCCCTGGCTGGCCCCGGGCACGGCTCGATCGATCGATCGATCCGCGCCACACGCACGCGGGGGGACAGCAAGGACCCCGCCACGTCCCGTCCGGGGTGGACACGCGCCGGGCGCTGCCACGGCGGCGAGCCAGGAGCCGGGGAGGCCCAGGGCGCGCACGGGCGGCACGTCGTTGTCCTTTTCCGCATAACGCATCGGATTCAGCCGCCGCTAGCTTCTCCCGGCAGCCGCCGATCGATCGCCGCACATGTCCTTTCGCCAGTGTCGCATGGCCCCCTGGCTGCGGAGGACACTGGATAGGATAGGGATGTCGTGTGACTCGTGACAATCCGAGTCTGTCTGTTACGAACGATGATGGTGTTTTGGAGATTGCAATTCCGGACCGATGATCTTGATCCATCCGTTTAATTACGGGCACGGTGGGTTAAGGTAAAAGAAAACGGAAACGACCTCGATCGCTGCTGTACGTACGGGAGTTGAAAAACGGGCAGCAGGTGGTCCGACGCTGGTCGTAATCAGCCAACGTGAAAAGAAATAATCAACAGGGGTCAACGTACTGGTCAAAAGAATGACGCCTTTGAAATCTGCCACAGGAAATTATGTTACGAAATTTCCATCCGTTTAATTATCTTCCACGGTGGGTTAAGGTAAAAGAAAACGGAAATTATATTTATATAACTTTTTTGGGAGTTGAATGCATCCTGTTTGTCAAGGGGTCAACGTACTGGTCAAAGAAATCTGCCACAGGACAATGGTGTTTTCTTGGTCCTTCCAAGCACAATGCATCCTGTTTGAGTAGCTGCCTACGAACGAAAAGGTCTGTTCTCTATTCTGGTTCTAGAGATGGATCTACTACTCTGAGTACGTTCTACTGTCTACGAACAGATTATGAAACAAGTGCAGGTTCTTTATTTGGCAAAACACCAGTTTTTTAAAATAGCTTGTCAGAGCCTTGTGCTGTCCTATTGCTCTTGTCTGGCTGACTGGCCATGCATGGTTTGCGTTGGGACAGCAAGCCCCATCATAAACAATCAGGGGCTAAATCTGTGTCAGAAGACCTACCATACCAGTTGGATGCTCGATCGAACAGCTAGGCGAGCCCCAAAAAAGAAGACAATCTTACTAAAACCAGCTCGTTAGATAAGGTTAACAATCAGACAGTTGCGTCGCGCATCGTGGAGCGACTCCACCACGGGACACACAGCTTGGTTTTCTTCTGTTACTTTATTACCGTGTATTGTCTTGCATAATTGCATTGCTGGTACGTCCCCTCTCGATTTTACTGACTCGGAAAACCACTCCGTGACCGTGACTGCTGTACTAGGTAGTAGTAAAACTGGCCGTTGCTGCAGCCGTAACGCCACTATCGAGCCTTTTGCGATCACTACCACTACCCCGCTGGTGACTGCTGCTGGCCGTAGTAGCGAGCTGAGCTGACCTGAGCTTTACTTGGATTTTTCAGTTCAAGCCGGAAACACCCAATGCAAAAAGGATGGGCGCCGGTTTTTGCCACTAGCGCCAGGATTTAAGCTGCACGTAATGGGCAGTTAATCCCGCGGGACACCACCAATCATACGATCCACTACAACACTGGAATTAATAACCGAGCCAGATTTCAGGAAAATCCAAGCGGCCGCGGCCGCCAGACAATCAATTCAGGACCGATTGGGCGGGGCTTCCTTTGCGCATGTTCCTCGCCGTCCGTTGCTCGTCATAGGCTTCATGCGCTTTCCTTTAATTTGGTCCACCTGCAACTGCCCCACACATGATCCAGGAGAGCAGCGAGCGAACCGCAAGTTAAAGGACAGGAGAGGCCGCCGGGACGGGACGTGGGGCGCGCGAGATCAGCGCGTGACACCGTTTCCACTTTTAACCCCCGGAAACCTGAACGGTTAAGTTCTCTTCTCCTCTGTCTCTGATGGGGGCCGGGAGTACGAAAACCAGAAGGCCAAGGGCTATCCGTAGGCGTAGCTTTCCTTCTCCTTCGTCTTCTTCTTCCTGGCTGCCTCTAAATATAAAGTCCTATACATGCGTCTGCAGTAGTATTCCTCACCCCGGTTGCCAAGGGATTGATAGAGGCCGGGTGCAACTATAGCTAGCTACATACATGTAGCAGAGAGTGCAGAGTGGATACTATATATACGGAGTACACTATACTACTAGCTCGCTGTAGCAGGTAGTAGATCGAGGCGGCGATCGATGGGTGCCATGAGAGACGAGCAGGAGGAGAAAGGACGACGGGCGGTGGTGATCCGGGAGTACAATCCCAAGACCGACCGCGACGGCACGGACGCCGTTGACCGGGAGTGCGAGGTCGGCCCGGCCGGCGGGATGTCCCTGCACGCCGACCTGCTCGGCGACCCCGTCGCGCGCATCCGCCACTCGCCACACTACCTCATGCTGGTACGTATTACGTGTGTGGATGTGTGTACGTGTACATCTACGCAGCTCGATCTGACGACCACATCCATCCATACACGTATACCTACGCGTCAATGCGCGCGGATACATACGCCGTATACGTATGGCTATGCACAGTGCACAGCGATCGATCTCATCTCTTCTGCTGCTTATAATTGCACGCACGGTTGCACGTAGCTATTCGCTAACGAGCGATGGATCGAGCCGCGCTAGCTGATCGTTTGCTTCTTCAATTTTGCTGGTGGTGGGTTGCTGTTTAATTTCAAGCCGCGTCAGTTTGATCGTGATGATCCTGACATGAACAGGTAGCTGAGACGTCCGGGCCCGACGGCCGCATCGTCGGCCTCGTCCGCGGAACCGTCAAGTCCGTCGCCTCCGGCAAGAGCCGCCCTGGCGCACCCGCCTTCGCCAATGTCGGCTACATTCTTGGCCTCCGCGTCGCGCTATCCCACAGGTAAATCCAAGTCGCTGTATCTTCGTCCTTATTTTTTTTTATCTACGATCGCGAGCGACACTTGTCCACATTGTTGTCGCATAGATCGCCTGATCAATGCGCGTCGTGTGCGTGCAGGCGGATGGGCATCGCGCTGCAGCTGGTGCGACGGCTGGAGGAGTGGTTCGAGCTCATGGGCGCCGAGTACGCGTACATGGCCACCGACAAGTCCAACGAGGCGTCGCTGCGCCTCTTCACCGGCCGCTGCGGCTACTCCAAGTTCCGGACGCCGTCTCTGCTGGTGCACCCGGTGCACTCGCACCGACTCAAGCCGCCGCGCCGCGCCACGGTCGTCCGCCTCGGCGCCCGCGACGCCGAGCGGCTGTACCGCAGCCGGTTCGCGCACGTCGAGTTCTTCCCCGCCGACATCGGCGACGTCCTGACAACGCGCTCTCCTACGGCACGTTCCTCGCGATCGTCCAAGGCGGCGGATGCGGATACGAGTGGGGCGGCTTGGACCGCTTCCTGGCGTCCCCGCCGGCGTCGTGGGCCGTGGCGAGCGCGTGGGACTGCGGCGGCGTGTTCCGTCTCGAGGTGCGGGGCGCGTCGCGCCTCCGCCGCGGCGCCGCGGCCGCCACCCGCGCGCTGGACCGCGTCGCCAAGTGGCTGCACGTGCCGTCCGTGCCGGACTTGTTCCGCCCGTTCGCAGGGTGGTTCGTCTACGGCCTCGCCGGGAGCGGCCGCGACGCCGCGGTGGCCGCCGAGGCCGTGTTCGCGTCCATCGTCAACATGGCGCGCGGCAGGGCGGCTGCCGTGGCGGTGGAGGTGGCCGCCATGGACCCGCTCCGCGGCCGCATCCCGCACTGGCGCCGCCTGTCGTGCACCGAGGACCTGTGGTGCATGAAGCGGCTCGGCGCTGGTGGCGGCGGTGGCCACGCGGACGCCTGGGATTGGGCCAGGTCGGCCCCTGGCCGCTCCATCTTCGTGGACCCCAGGGAGGTGTGACTTGGCGGCCGCTTGCGAGCAGAGCTTAGCGCTCTGGTTTTTTGCCAGCTTCAGGTTTTGGGTCGTTTATTACACTTGAAGGTTTTGCGACCCTTCAGTTTTGTTCTGGTTTTGGTTTTGGTAGGAGACACTTGTGAGATACTGTCTTCGTTTTTTTTTTTTAGAATCAGGAAGTACGGCAATGGAATCTATCATGGAGTACTAGATACATTTCTCTTGTCTCTCTACATTATGTATTGCACCATGGCAGTTGTGTGGTTGCAACTTGCAAGGCGATCCATCATCTGGTCCAGCCACACGTACACAGAATAGTATCGCTGCTGAGCTGAGGCATCCATCCATCAACCGATGAATGCAACTGAAACCACGGCAGGATGCCAGAATATATGGTCGGGGTCTGTGTCGTCGCCGTGCCTTTCGCTCTGTTGCTACTGCACCGGAAGCTGATTGGCGTCGGCGATCATGGTCGAATCAATGCGTGATGCAATGGCTGATCGAGCTTGGCTAGTGACCTCTAGTGACCTTTGAGTCTCTTTTCACTGGCCTGCCAAGTGCCAACGCAGCGCTATTTTGTGCCGTGTCTGTGCAGGCAACGACGGTTTGTCTCGCAGCAGGGCAGAACGCCAGTGTGGGGCAGCCGGTGGCGCTCATCTGCATGGCGTTCTGTAGTGCGTGCCAAAGAGCCTCTAACCCAATGGTTAGAGCCACTCGGCGCACTCCACGCAGTCCCCGGTTTGACTCGTGGGGAGCGAATTTTTTAGAATTTTCGACCGTGGTTAAAAACCTCCTCGCCTGTTCCATGACCAAAGCACAGGGTCCCAGCCCGGTTCTCACCACCGGGTAACGGTGCCCTTGTGTCGTCGGGGTGGGGCGCGGGGTTCGGTGGGTTTTCTCGACCTGCGTGAGAAGGTCTTCTTCTTAAGAAAAAAATGCCCGAGGCTAGTCTTAGTCCCCGTGCGTCGAGGTTTTTTTAGTGCGTGCTGAACAGAAGTAAACAGTGAATGGACCTGTTGCCGATTGGCTTATCCATGTCTGGAGTATCTGTGTAGAGTCACTCGGTTCGCTCCAGCGCGCTTCATTTGCACACGTGATGGCGCTCGATTGCAACAAAACTGCGTGTAACAATAATCAGGCCATCTGTGTCTGGTTCCTGTCACAACGATCTGTCCGTCTGTCATGTAGTGCCGTGCGTTGCACGGTAATATATACCCGGGAAATAAACGACGTTTAGGTTTTGGGAAAAGGTGGAAAAACACCGATTAAAGATTTAAATCTCCGTTAAAAAACTAGAGATACGTAATATAAATATTAATTTATATTTTAAAATATAATTGAGATGGGTAAACACAGCCTAAGTACCCGCGAGCGATGATGGGTCACCAATCATCACGGAAACCTGCTGAAGAACTCGTGCAGAGCGAACCATCACGGACTGACGACCAATACTACAAAGCAAATGTGTCGCGTCTCACGGACGGTACGACGGCGGACGGACAGTGAGACAAAAGCGCAGCGATCCAGACGCACCAATGCTCGCGCCGCTCTGCTGGGGGGTGGCTGCTACGGGCGACACATGTGCCACCTAGTAGAAGCTACAAGTAGAGGGTGTAGTACATGTGATCACTCGTTCTACTCCAACGGCATGTGCCTCTGGAGCTCACCTCACACACTTGTTATTCAAAGCCCTGATGCTCCTTGCAAAGCTTATCTGATCCGCCGGACGACGCGCCAGGCGGCATCGTGGGAGATTTCCATCCTGTGCTTTTTCGGTCCGTCCCTCTCCGAAACATAAACCGCATTAACCATGGATCCATCAGTGGGCAGACGATATATGCAGGCGGTCCACAGGAAAAAGAATGCAACGGCGGCTCGACTTCACCAGTGAAATCGTTTTTTTTTTGCTTTAACTCAATGAATAACTTCATCAGAGGAGCTGGAGCCATTTTGACGAACCGTTTGGCAAAGCAGCTCCACCCTTAAAACATGCTCTCTTAGATTGCCACCAAGGATGAGGTGGAGCCGAATGAAGCTACTATTTTTGGCTCCATCATACCTCAAACCTATGTGAGAGCACGATCTAAGGTGATTCTTCAAAGAACCCCTTTTGGCATAAAACAACTCCAAATGACTCCTAGAACCGCTGGAGAACCCGTGCGAAACAAGGCCTAAATTGAGCTGTCTTGTTTTCAATCCCATATCTTCCGTTATTCCTTCGAAATCATACTACAGATATACATGCATATATACACTCACCCCTATTGACAAACGCAAATACATCCTATGCATATGAGCACCTAAAAAGTTGAGTTGACAGGAAAATTAGTACTCACTTTTGACGGCTACATACATCGCCTAACACTGAAAAATATGGGTACTCGCATCCAGCGACGAAGCCAGCGGCCGGACAAGCAGGGCTCCACCCCCCTCCCCCCACCCCTACCCGATCTCAGGCATGTGGAGCCCCCTACCGATCTCAGGTATATACTAACAGGAGCTAACCTTGATTAGATTTTGTTCAACACCTCCTAAAGCCGCATCAAACCGAACTTAACAGATAGTTTGCACTGTGCAAGGAACTACCTAGCTGAGCAAAAAAATTGTGGAGCCCCACCCCTAAATTTTTGTGTGTAATTATATAGACTAAGAGAAGCTAACCTTGATTAGATTTCGTTCAGCACCTCCTAAAGCCGCATCAAACCGAACTTAAAAGATAGTTTGCACTGTGCAAGGAACTACCTAGCTGAGCAAAAAATTTGTGGAGCCCCACCCCTCCCCACCCCTAAATTTTGTGTGTAATTATATAGACTAAGAGAAGCTAACCTTGATTAGATTTCGCTCAGCACCTCCTAAAGCCGCATCAAACCGAACTTAAAAGATAATTTGCAGTGTGCAAGGAACTACCTAGCTGAGCAAAATTTAGCTTGTTCATAGCCTCTACTCAAAAGCCAATGTATCTTGGCAAATTGTACAATGCAGACCATGTTTTTCATTTTTTTTTGTTAGAATTTTTTAATCAACCTCAAAATTACTAAAATCACAAAACTAGGCCAAGTTTCACCAAAATATTTTTTGAGACTTACACAAGAAAAGTATGATTTCTAATTTTTTTAGATCTATAGAAAATATTAGCATGATTCATTTTTTTTTTTTTGGTATAATATTAGCATGATTCATGACTACACATCTATTGAGTAGAAGAAAGAACAATAGAATATGAGTATAGAGTTATATATTTATAATATAACACGTGTATTTATTAGTGCAATATTTAAATTTTAAAAAAAATCGGCCAGCTCCAATATTAATGCAATTTATAAAATTTTGGTAAAATTTCCCTAAATATTGAACCCTGAACTAGACTTGATGAATGAAATGTTTTAGTCGACGTGTTTGATAGAGGATACATTTCTTTTCTTCTTACCCATTCAGATGTTTGGAGTTAAAGGGGAATAGGCATTGAGACGACACACCAAAGTGAGTTAAACTCTAATTCTAATTTGTAAGAAGTTTTAGCAACACTAATTCATCGCCCTATGTTATTACACAAATGGTGTAAGTGCTACAAATTTATTGATAAATTTGAAGCTCGTGACAAATTTCCTATCTCTGCTTACCCTCACTTCAAAATATGATTCCGACAACAAAACCTTAGCTTCAAGTACATTATATGACATGGAAAATAGTACGCGACGTTGCATTTTATATGTATACGTTGTTAATATAATCACGAATCATGTATATGTACAGAGTGCATGTAACATTTTTATGATTTTCTAAAAAATATAATTTTTGATAATGCATCTTATTCTCGATTAACACAATTCTCCATTGAAAACCTCTTAGAAGTACTCCCTCTATCCCAAAATTATGGTCGTTTAAGCTATATGAGTCTGTCCCAAAATTATCGTCGTTTTAGCCCTCGACCACTGACACCGCCTACTCCATGCTAGGCCACCCATCCACTCACACCTACTCGCACAGAGCCGCCCACCTACTCTGTGAGGGAATGAGAGTAGGAGAGCTGAGGGAGAGAAAATGAGTGCGACATGCAGGACCACAAAACAGAGTAGGGGTATGCAGGACATTTGCTCTCTGCCTTGGTAGTGGAGTCCGACCCCGGACGACTATTATTCCGGGACGGAGGGAGTATGTTTTATATTGCATCTTGTTCTGATTAACATAAGATATTTTTAAGAAAGATCTAGAATTTATATATTTCTAGTATGTTTCATTAGAAGTAACATGGAAGTTTAGAATGCGGCTCTAATTAGTTGTAGTGATAGGGTTCGATTTTAGGAAGGAGTTGGCGATGAGTACGCATACATCATCTCATCCTCATAGTCAAAGACCAGGAGTTGTTAACCCATTTTGAGGGTTTCTTGATTGGGAACGTATTTGGTGCAAAACAAGCTCTCCATACAACCGTGCAAACTTCTAATCAGAATGTTGAGAGGGGAGATTTGCAAATGTGTGATAAAGGGCGGATGGTTAAGTGTAAAATTACCTAATCCGATGTGTCCCCGCTTGGATCAACATCATGTGTCTTAGAAGTTAGATTAGAAGTTTGCCTTCTTTACTTTGTCTAAAAAGGGTCTATATGTACTTTTTTTTTCTTGTCAATGAAATAATTATTGTTGTTAAAAAAGAGGAAACACATCTCGTTCACATTGTAAAAGCGATCTTCTCGGAATTTCCTATTGACGCATAAAAAGAAGGATTTGTAAACTTATATGACCGACAAAAGTCAAATTCTCATGCTTAACCCAGTAAGATCTTAGTTGGATCCACTAATATCTAATAGTTTATGATATAGTCATAGCTAATTATTTTATTTTCTAAAATGTTAAATACTTTGACTAAAGTATAGTTTATAGTCCTCTTTAGTTTTTTTTTTTTTTGAACTTAGTGCCCTTTAGTTTTTAAGAAGAGACGATTAACAGTGACTAAACTTTAGTGGGTGATAAAGGAATCAAACACCCCGGGAAATACTATCGAAGATTTGGACTTAGCCACTTAGGAAGTTAGGAGGACCTGGCAAGAGATTGTACCTGGCCGGTTGTACGGACTGGTCTATATCCGGTCTATATCCGAAACCGGAAACAGCCCTTTACACGTGACGCGGCCGTCGGAACCGAGCGCTGCGTGAACGACGTGACCGAGCCAACACCACCACTTTCCGGTAGTGGCTTATGTATCCCCCCGCACCATCTCGGTAATCCAAATCCCAGGCACATCCGTGTCGATCGTCGGAATTATTGAGCCCAACGGCACCACGGCGCCCATGTGTCGTGGCGCGCCGGCGCCAGGAAGGAAAGGGTCGGCGCCGTGAGACCATGCGCGTGGATAGTGGAGTCACTGGAGTGGATCCCAAACACACACCTCAGGAGATACGCGCAGACGGCATTTTTTTTTTCTCCGAGCGCCGTGGTGGTGGCGATCATCACTGGCAGTAAAGGTTTGCCACATTTTTTTTTACAGAAGGTTTGCCACGTACATTGACCGAGGGACAACCGGGTCAAGGATCTGATCGACGGCCGGTGAGGTCGGTCCATCGGTGCGGTCAAAAGAAGCAAGTCGTAGTACGTGCTTTGAACCGGGGCCTGACCCGACCACTTTGGGCGCGTCAGATCAGAGGTTTGTAGACCACGGCGAGGTCCAGACCGCAGGACGCGCTGACTGGTAGTAGTACGTGGTACACCTAACTCCAAACTCGATCTGTTATGGCAGACAATCTTACCGGACGCGGATTAACATGTCGTGTGACTTCTGTACCCGTCGCCACTCATTAGCAGCACGGCAGCACCTGATTGATGAATAGACACCTGGTCTTACACTTCCACTGTACTATGGACTCAATGTGCATTGCATCTCCACATACTAGCATGACAGCCTCCGAAGCAAACCACCCATACAGAGATCGTCGGTCCTGTCGTCGGACGGCGACGGCATTTTCCGTTGCTCATCGAGTCCGTGACGAGGGCAAGTTTATTGGTTTGGACGTACGTTCGTGGATCAGAACCAACGCGCAGGCGCACGCGCCACGCAGGCTCCTGTTGTGGCTCCTTACTATACCATGTGATGCTATGATGTGAAGTTATACACCACGTACGGTACCATGATGGCTGTTTTTTTACTTTAACACGAGCCCCGAATCCCGATCAACTGGACGTGGAGACACGTCGCGTTGACTCGACAGGTAGGGGGGACGCCTCCGTGTCTCGACAGCGATGAGACAATCCTCACGACCTTTCCTCGTGTCTGTCCCCGGAGCATGGATGGAGCCACGCCGTTGTCCGACGACAAAAGGCCGGTCGGTCCGCCATGCCCACTTGGACACTTGATTTGGTTGGCCACTTCGCGTGGCTAGGCAGGGGTAACAGTAGCTCGCTAGGCGTACTTGTACTACTCCTGGTCGCCACCTGCCCCCAACTGCGCGAATCTTGCCGTTCTCTACACCCCAGAGCACCTCCTAGTCTCCGTCTGAATGACCGCCCGACTGAGCTGTCAAAGCCGGCGACGACAAGGACGCGGGCATCACTGCGTGTTTGACCCTGAACCCGTCTGGCCGGGCAAATGCCGCGTTGCCTCACGCCGCGCCGCGGTGCTCGAGCATGCGCGAGTCGACTCGGCGTGCCCACCCTGCAACGCAAGCGGCCGCTGCTTTTCCTGGTACGTGACATGTTTGGATCACACACGCCCTGCTGGTATCTTGTTCCGTGTAACTTCATGTCGCGCAGTGCAGCAGCTAGCTCTTGTCTCGGAGTGGCAAAATATTCCCTAGGGCCAAGGCCAATTTGCGATGCCCCAGCACGGATTTGATTCAGCCAGGTAACCTGAGTGGGCTGGGCTGATAGGAGCCGTTCAAATTAGCAGATGCCCAAGTGCCATTTCCGGCCGGCTACAAGCTTCCGGCACAAGTTTACCCTTTTGATGATCAGATCAATACGGCAAGCATAGATGCCACCACCTATCGTTCATTTTGCATCTGTTCAGCTAATATGCGGCAATGCTACTATGCTAGTGAGATGACCAGGATACCTTGCCTCAATAAGATGCCATTCTACTCTTGCCAAGGATGAACATATGTTCGGCTACAAGTCACTGTGAGCAGGTGATGAGTTCTAAAATATCTCACAGCAAAACACCAAGAATTAATTCACAGCTGCAGAACAGTTACGCTTCAACTCTAACAAAGTAGGCATCTTATAACACTACTCCGAGTTCAGACATAAAACCTCACAGCAGAGCCCCAAGGTCTCATAGGTTTTCATGGCAAGCCTACATGCTACCAACATCACCTAACAACGTACGTAACTGGCATTATACCATCCCTACAGACTTGTAAAAAACATGGTCCTTGCTTCTATGCAACATTCATAACAAAGAACATAAGACTGCTAAAACCTAGTGCTCCGGCCTTGAGCATTTTTCGCTCAGCAAAGGGCTGCCGCTACGCAGCAGCTGACTTGGTGGTGCTCCTTGCTGGGGTCCTCTTGGGATGCTCCTGGCTCGGCAAGATGGCACTGTCGGATGAATCCGAGCTGCTGCGCTCTCCAGTCTGCCCTTTGCTTGACATCATCTTCCCAAGCGCCTTCTTTGGCGTCGCGCCACCTTTCACCCTGCCGTTGGCACCCTTGTTGTTGCCACCGTGGGTCTTCTCCGCGACGGTGCTGCCTGTGTCACATTTGTCTAGCTTCGTGGTCTTGGACAGACTGAGGTCTTCCACGGCCATGACGCCGTCCCACTCATCCTCTGTGTTTGTTGTGGCCCCTGACCTTGAGCTCTCGTAGGAGCCGATGCCGATGCTGTCAGCACGGATGGTGGCTGCTGCAGAAGCCCTTGTCTGCTCGTGGTACAGCACCTGCACCACAATCCTCAGAGGCAGACGCTCGTTCTGCACAGCATGAGCGCATGCATCAGGCGACAACTTCTTGCAGTCCATGAGAGCACAGAGCCTCTTCTTATCGCTCTTGCCCAAGCTTGGGTGCTCCTGCACAAGAACATAACTATGTCAATTGTCAACTCACAGAGTCTTTTATCATCAAGAGAAATGGAATGTCTATCCTAATCCCCATGAAATGCTAGTAACATCAATGTATTTGAAATAGTTTCTTGAACTATGACAAATAAATAAATGCCACAATGGAAGATGCATCAGGAATATATATTGAAGTAACTAAACATAAGAATGTTCAGCATATAAAGTCTTGGAATGTTTATGAAATTTTAATAGATAGTAGTAGCTTGCAAGTGGCAGCAATACCTTCAGATACATATCAATGGCGCGATATAGCCCATCATGAACTGGCCTTGAATTGGCCGAAACTGTCTCAGCTAGACTGAAAAACTTGTAGACCGGTATATTTGGGTCCTTTGCAACCTCTGCGAGATATCCATCAACAATTTTGGCCACTGTAATCATTGATGCACTAGGACCTGATACATGGTCATTCACTTCACCACCATTATGTCTCTGGGCACTCTTACTATCTTGTCTGACAAATTCTTCAACAATGCTAAGAATCAGGTCAATGTCATAAACAGTGGTATCCCCATCCACTGTAGGGATCAGAAGATCTGACACTGATGCTTCTTCCAATTGCCGCGCAATGCGCTTCATAAGCTCTTTCCTGCACATCTCTCCACACTTTAGCAAGTTTGTTGCCTTCAGTAGCTTTAGGAGGAAGCTGCATGAAACTGAACCTTTCTCAGATGGCAACAGGCATGTGATGGTAACTAGCATTGCCCGAACTTTTGCATCGCCATGGATCATTGATACCTTGCTTAGTGATGGAAGCTTCTTGTAAGTGTAGGCTTTAATTGCCTCACCGATCACATCCTTGGGCACCATACCCTTGGTTTTGATTGCTGTTATGACTTGCTTGTAGGCATCAATGTCGAGATCTGTCAGATCTTCAACCCACCAATCCTTCGGAACAAACTGCTGCTGCTTGACTCCATTCCATGGAGAATCATGGCCATTCTCAGTTGGGAGCTTCTTGCGATTGTATGTGTATGACCATTCAACTTTTGAAACATCAATAGAAGCTTTTGAAGCAACAGAGTCAATGCAGTGGCTAACCAGTTTAAGATCCTCTGCCCAAGGTAAATGAGCCTTTGTTGTACCAAGAACAATAATAGAGTCTTTCCAGCTCCGAAATATGCTTGAGCTGAGGAAGATATCAATCTTGTAGATCAGATTACCCTTGTCAACAGTCTCATTCATCTCCAAGTACTCTGCAGCACAGCGGGCTGCAATCACATTGTAGGCATTGAGTGTGACAATCATGCCATAGCAAAACTTGGCACATATCTCAAAAGCCTTTGCACCACCAGGAATATCATGGATGTGGATCTCAATATTTTCATCACCAGTAGTCGGAATCAACTTCTGAAAGCGACCACACTTGGATAGGAGTGGAAACTGCATGATTGGAAATGCAGATCAGAATAACACTCAAGTGATTGCGCAATGCATAATGAGACCAAGAAATCAATTAAGTCACTGGGATGGAAACCCCAAGAAAATAACAATCAAATGACATACATGACAAGAATAACTTAACCAAGGGTTAAAAAGAATCTTCAGCAGAGACAACTTTGGTAAGAAAATATAAAATCAATCCACATGTACAAAAACATGATCTCCAACAGCACATATACATTGTGCTAGTCTCACAAAGCAGCAGTGTCATATGAATGAAATAACATGCCACTTACCTTGTGAAGGTAAAACTTTGTCGTCCCTATACGAACAGTGATGTCGCTCACCAATTCAGATGCGGCAATACTGCAAGGATAAACAATTCTCATTAGTAGAGTAGTGGAAAACAACAGGATATAAAAAAAAACACTTAATGCTTACAAATTGACAGACTCTTTTGGGTTAGTATTCAAATCTGAGTTTTTCTGAGAACCTATGAGCATTAGGATTGCTGACATTGTACACCACCAGGGACATGGTTAAATTGATAAAATAAAATGTGGTGCATACAGTAGTACAACAGGTTACTATATGAAAATCACTCATCAATATTCCATACACAATTCCTGGGAAAAAGGAGGGTACAACATTGCATTCTTGTAAAAGTAATCTGTTAGTACATGATGCTACTCTATACTGCTTCTAAACTGAAAAGCAGAATCCAATAAAGCATTTCTCAAAAGAGTAAATAAATAAAGAATGCTAACACAAAAGAACCTTTTCTCAAGAACAGGCCAATATATGGACGAAGTTGACAGAAAACACTAAATGAAGCATCCTAAAATCAGTTCCGTGCTTTTAGGTCCTCTTCTATTTGTTCCTTTCTGTAGTTATGATTAGTTTTTTTCCTGAAAGTATGGTCCTCTTTGGTATCATGCAGCTGTATCTTAATATGAAGTGAGAAAAGCGCAAGATTCCTCTCTAACTAAAGGAAACCATATTGGACATGCATCACGCAAGTCTGTATAGGAATATCTGAGTGGATTCAACAAGAGCGCATAGACGGTAGCATCTTGGGTAGCATGAACACTCAGGGGGGCCTAAATATAACATTCTATGGGTTCTAAAAGCACAATGACAATATTATAACTTTATTGGATTTGATGGTGAATAATACTTTTCCTTCAGAGAATAAACTCAAGCATAAACCTACAGTGCCAACCACCAGAAACACAATAATAATAATAACCCAGATCATTTATAATTGAAATAAAAAAATCAGACAGATGCTAAGAACAACATGCGGATTGAAAGGCAACATTAAAGAAACAAGGTAAAAGAAAGCAAAAGAAGCGATCGATCACCTGATTTCATTCCCATCGCCCTGAAAGGTATCCGGATTCGATCCAAGCTTCATGAACTTCATCTTGAACACGAAAGAAGAGAGCTTCCCGCTCCTCTAGACCAATGCTCAGCTCACAGAAACCGGACCACTATCACCACAAGCACTTGTAAGAAAGAAGCAAGAACTGAGCAGGACAGCAGCGCTATCCCATACTTGTCCACAGCAGCAACGGCAAACGGCTCAGAGCGGCAGCAGAGTACAAGAACAAGTCGCTGAGAAGACCGAATATTGCAACGTGCCGGAGCCGGCCAGGAGATCGCTCGTCGTACAACGAAAACAAACAAATAATGGGATCGGTTCCGATGCAGCTCCTGCTTGAAGCACACTCCACTCCACTCCAGCCCCTGCCCCCAACCTACTTATGCGGCCGGGTGCCTGCTGCTGCTATCGTAGGCAGTGAGGCCAGAAGCAAGCAGGGGAGGAGCACAAGTACCTCAGGAGAAGTAAACAATAGGAAGTGGGAGAGGGGGGTCGGGCAGTGAACCAGAGGAGGGACACCCACAAAGCACAAAGCTGACACACCCCCACCTCCCCTCCTGCTCACTTGTTAATTGCTTGTCCTTCTTGATCTGGGAAAAAGATTAGTCTAATTCCCTTGCACCCCTCCTCCGGTTATCTTTCTTCACACCGGCCACCTTGCTCTAAAAAATACCAAGATTCAGAGGGGATCTTGTCCAATGCATTATCATAGTAAACAACTAGTCCACATTCCTCGCCACACCATTCCCCGAGTATGATCTCTCGCTCGCAACGATCGATCTCTGCTCTGCGGCAACAACGGCAAAAACAAACGTTAGTGGGGCGCTCGGAGCAAGTTGAGGCAGGCAGCAGGCAGGAGACACCGAGCATCTATTTTAAATGCAATACGGGGGAGGCAACGGAGAGACCAAGAACCACTTGCTCACTCTGGTTCTGCGCTTGTGCGGGAGTAGAGAATCTTATCACCAGCACGCCAAGATCTCGCAGTTTTTGTGCCGAGGGAGATCGATCAGAATGACGAGCTCGCTACTACCACTAATACGTGGGGAGGGGAGAGGCCAGCCAGCAGTGAGCAGAGGGGGGAGGATAAAAGAATCAGAAACCATCAACGGGCAGGGCAGGGGAGGCGACATGTGGGCATTGGCATCGAGTCGAGGGTTTATAGCAAGCAAGCAAGCAAGCAAAGGAGACGAGAGGGAAGGCAACAAAAGAGGGTAGCCACCAGGGCACGCAAGAACAAAGGCAAAGCGAATCAGGCATGACCCGAGAAAGAGGAACAGTGTGAGACCCACCCCGAGAAAAAGAGTCCACCCGTTCCCGAGCAATGGAGCCACCCCTGGTTTCTGGTCTGGGTGCTGTGAGTGATCCGCCCCACCCCCACCGTCCGCCCCGGGGAAGACGAGTGCGCCCCAGATGCATTCGGCCACGCGAGTGTGTGCATGCGCCGGTCGCGTGCACATGCGGCTGTCGCTCTGCTCGCGCTCGTGCTCGTGTTGGGAACTCGGGACTGGGCAATGAGCTACCATACCACTACCTCAGTGGGCTTGCAGCCCGTCTCCCCCTCCAATGGCAGCGCTGCTGGACTCAGTAGGCGGCCCCCAGCATGCCTCCCAGCCCGGCCCCCTCCTCTCGAGCACCCACGCCGGCCGGCCGGCTTGGCCACCCTCTCTCGCTCTCTAGTCTAGGCTCTCGATCTCCCTATCTATCTGAAGTGAAGTGATGCAACAACATGCATCTCAACAGCGAGAGAGAAAGTGGAGGAAGATCGGGGAAGAAAGGAAGGAGAAAGAGAAGAGCCTCACCGTCACCGTCACCGCGCGCAAAGAAGAAGCCAACAAGAACAAGGTAGCAAGTAGCAAGCAGCGAGCACCTTGATGGAAGCGGAAGGCTCTCCTGCTCGCCTTGGCCCCCGCTGCCTTTGCCGGTTTGTTTGCTCTCGTTTCGTTTGGTTCGCTGGGCGGCACGGCACCTCCGCTTTGAAGAGGGAGTGGAATAGAAACGCACGCACCCTGCGCCACCGCCACACCCACACCTAGCTAGCTTCAATTCCTGCCGCGGGTGCAGGGTGACCGGCCGGCAGTGCCCTTTTTTTCGCTTCTGCGTTAGTGCTACAGTATTGGGTCTCCCTCCGTCTTTCCAGCTGCACGCTACAGGCCATGGAATGGAATGCGCAGAGAGGAGTAGCCGTGCACTCGTCTCCTTTGCCTGTCTGCTCCACTAGATCAGTTTAAACACAGGGCTGGGCCGGGCCGGATCTAGGGACTTGAAACCCTTGGGCCTGGAACCCGGTCCGAAATAATTCCCTGACGATATTATTTTGCCCGATGATGAAAAATGGAAATAATTCAATTTCTAGTCATCCCACCATTTAATATTATTTTTTCTTGATAGAATAATTAATTTATAAAAACTTGAGCATTCACGTTAAGTCGAGTCAAGGTATCCCAGCCATCAGCTGAGCTATGTTCTGTCCATACGTACAAAATAGTACTTTATTATTGACGACTTATTGACGAAATATTTGAGAAAACAAAAGGGACGCAATTGAGAAAACAAAGCAAAGTTGCACACAAGCAAATGCAAAGGATATTCCCCTCTTTCTAAAGAAGAAAGAGCTATGCAAAAGCGTACGGGGGCATGGAACAAGATCGGGAAAGGTGGGTGCGTCGCTGAAAATAAGCTCAGGCGGCTAGTAAAGCTACTAGTGGCTTTTTCAGTTAAGCAGGCCACGGACGACATAAAACCAGGCACGTCAAGACCTTAATCATCTCCGATCAAGAGAAAAACACCGGCATCGGCATGTACTCCTATGATGCATGCCCCTCTCTCTCTCTCTCTCTCTGATAAAGCTACCTCGCCTTTCATGCTCTGTCTGATAGATGCCCTAATAATAATATTCCACACCCGCCCACCGTTTGTTTAAGGCGACGCCGAGCCGAGAGAAATTTCTTTTGCGCACGCTCGCGTCGCGGCGACCCCCAACCCAACGAAAGGCGCTTTGGAGCATGGCCACAATGACGCGTGTGCCGCGCCGCGCGTGACACTGGCAGACGTCGCAAAAGCGAAGCGCGGCTAGCATCTGTTGCCTTGTTGGTTCGGCGTCGGCTCGGGTCGGTGGCCGGCCGGGCGGCGCGTCGGGTGCAGTGGTGGGGAGTTCCACTTTGACCGCATGCACCTAGTGGCATGGGCGTGACCGCGTGAGCCGTGCGTGCGTGCGTACGTCGAGGGGCGAGGGCGGCCAGGTAAAGCATGATTCCATTTGCAGACGGCTTTCAGTTTCCGGTGGATTATTGGCTGGCTGTATCCTGCATCTGCGCTGCATGCGCTAGCGGGCAACGGCAGGGCTCTGCAAGCGCGGCGGGCAGATCAGCTGTGTTGATCCCCGTCTCCCTCCGTGTAGGCTGGACCTGGACCCGACGCATTGTTGGCTGGCATTTCACTTTTGTAGATTAGGGATGTAGCATTAGGAAGCACGCATGCAGTATAGCATTGGCTACTATGCATACGAAGCCGATGAACGATGATGAAGGGCGAAATAAGTCAAAGACTATACCCGTAGCACGGTAGGGCAGCTGGGAGCACGGTTTTCAGCAGGCAGTGCAAACAACGAGCAACGAGCGAGCGTGGGAGGCGAGGCGAGCACGCAGCCGTAGCTGCTGTGTTCCACTCGCCTACACCTCGCCTGCACGGCATTGTCTAAGCTCATGATGACGGCCTCCGGCCCAGCAGTATGGACCCGTCTCCTAGTCGTACCGTACGTAGACGACGGAGCTATCCGAGCCGAGGGGTGGGCTCTTTTGAGGCGCTGGAGCTGCCCGTGCCGTTGGCCGGACCGGAGGTCTGTAGGTGAGTGAGGTGGTGAGGGGGAAGGCGTGCCGTGCTCGCTCTGCACGCGACAGCGTGATTCATGATGTTGCGCTTCACGAAGCAGCCGCTGCTCTGCTGCCTCCTTTTCCCCTTTTCCCGTACGTAGGCCAACTCGAGAGCGGAGGGAGCGGCAGCTCAGCTGCACACCGCACTATGCCGCCCCGTACTTTCCTCTCTCCCGTCGCGCTCGCCGTTTGTTGCTCCTCTGTCCACCTCTCGGCTGCCTGGTTTCTCTCCCTCTCTCTCTATCCACTCGCACACAGCTTAGACGGCCGTGCCATGCATGGTGCATCGAGAACTCGCACGGTGCAAAAGCCGTCCACCGCCGGGCCGGACCGGTTTTGTGCGGCGCCCAGCCCAAGGACGAGGCCCTAGTAGTACTAGATTATTAAGCCCCCTGTTGTTTTGTCGCTCGTTTACTGGATGACGGGCCATGGTTTTGGCACCATCACGAGCGAGCTCCTTCCTAGTCCTGACGTGTCGCCACGCCAATCATGCCCGCACGCTCCAAATGCGTGCGGCTGCGACGGGATCTGAATCTCCGCTTTTGCTTTTCACACCGTTCATTCACCCGTTCAACGGGAAAAAAAGTCGGTGACGTGGGTTAAGTACAACCGCATCCGCATGCAATGCTTACGGATATTTTGGACGAGAAACCACTGCTCTTTATTAGGTCATGTTTAGTACGTACTATTACGATACTTTGCGCGTCCAGGTTTTAGCTTGATGCTGATATGTTATTTGTGATTTTGTTAATTTGTTGTAGTCTCCACCGTCGGACCACTATCTTTTTTTGGTTAGATCACCGCAATCAAAGGACATCAGATATAAAGCCTCAACATGTGTTTGTTTATTTCTACGTCGACGTGTTGATAAGACTCCTCAGTTAGGAACGCTAGGGGTGTAGAAGGAGCGGTACAACAATTTTTTAGGATTATTACAAACGAGATTGAGAATGTGATGAGATTACAGCCATGACCGTCGGAGTTCACTCGTCTACTTCGTCGGTGACAGTAGTGACGATCAATGTTACATTTGATATAGACTCTCCAACTAGAAATGCTTCATGAAAAAGCAGCCCGATCAAATGACACTCGTTCGTCCTCAGGGGGCTGCTGCCTTTTCATGAACGCTGGGTCGGCGGCCAGGAGCGGATCCTCCGAATCCCATGATGCCTCGCATCTAGCCGTATGTTAATAAGTGCGCATTGAAAGTTTGGCATGGCTGGCGCAACGACCATCCGAGACCTGCTGCATGCGTTGCGTTTCCTTGCACGCGAGAATCGTATGAGTACGTGTACTCTACCCCGGTGTCAGAGACCTCAGCATTTGTTGCGCGTGGCGTGTGTACGGACAAGACTTTTCACATCACTTCTCTCTGCACTACTGTATTACTGATGAAAACCTGAGATCCTCCAAAGGAAAGGAACACATCGCTAGCAGAGATTCTTGGACGCCCAAAACCCACGGCGGCATCATAACAGTGGACAGACATCACACGACCAAAACAACAGGCTTCTGGGTCTCATGTGTGTGATCACTGATCATCAGCAGGCGAGGAAGAAAGAGGATGCGCTGAAATGATCGCGCGCAGCATGCAGATGCATGCAGAGAGACCTGCATTGAGTGTGCGTGACAGCGTGAGCCATGTACTGCCGCCCATCATGCCATGGGGAACGCAGTGCGAATGCGATGCGCGTAGGCGTGGCGTGGCGCCGGACAAGCACGCACCTGCACCTGCACTGCCCGGCCATGCTCTGCTGCTGTGCCTGCTCGTGGCGTGACGCATCATGCAAACCTTCGCCCGGAGAAAAAGGTTCCAGCGCAGTGCGCAAGGGCAGCGATGCAAACGCACAAGGCACGGGCAGGGCAGGTGAATAATTCGATCGACGCTTTGAAGAAGACAGCAGTAGCACTACCCATGGCTATTAACATGGACAGCCTTTGCGATCGATCTTGCCCCGCACGAATAATGCGTGGATAGCGCAAAGTGTCAAAACCATTATTTGATTCGATTGCACGAATCTTCCAATCAATTGCGTATCTTGGTTTCTGAAACACGACTGCACAAACCAGGTGTTTGCAACAATCCTCGTGCAGGACATTTGGAAATACCACTGATGGCATGTATTTGGATGCAATGAGTTTGCCAGGACGGTACAGAATACCCATCATGATGCGTAGCTGGTGGCAGCTCGTGGAATGTCACTGCTCGCGTAACTAATGAACCTTGCGCTGAAGTACTGGTACCCAAACCTTGCGACAAGTTCGACAAGTTCGTGGACAAGGGAATAGATATACAGTACAGTCTAGTTTACTTTGCAAGACTTGGACAAGTAATCACACCCTTCGTACACCACTAGCCCGGCTTTGTCGAGCTCGTTTTCCTGGAAACAAGCGCACCTTTGGCTAACTTGTCCGGTCAGAGCTATGTCGCCTGGCCGCCTCACCAATCTTGGATAGCCCGTGTCGCACCAGACCTAACACAAGCAGTACGGTCTTGATTAAGCAGAAAATGACCTTTTAGATAAGAAGACATTTTTTTTAGCAAAACGGAAACTGAAACAACTTTGTTAATAATGCAAAAATGTTTCTCAAGGAGACCCGTGATAGGCAAACACGATTAGGACTATGTAAACTATTTGGAACATAGGAAATTCACACAAAACAGATTAAATTCCTCAATCATGAGAAATCCCTGGCAGAGCGTGTGATGGATGAAAAAACATAAGGAAAAGGATCAGAGAACATTAGCCGTCCAATTGCTGGAGTTTATTTAGTCACTAGAAATCCAGAATAATCGCAACATGTTACACCAACTCATGATGCTTCTCATTAATGCCAGCTGTTACGTATGTTTATTGCAATTGCATTATCACACAACTCATCTGTTGCCATCTTTATTGGAAAACAGTCATTTTCTAGAGCTGAGTTATGGTTATGGGCTTGGGGCAAACTCCTTAATTGACGACTGCCTGGAGCCATCAACAACAAACCAGAAACTGGCGCCTGGGAAGACCATAGAACACTAAAGGCATCATCCAAAACATCCAACATGGCACACTGCTGCCTTACCAATGGGCAATATGTTTCGATGCAGAATCAAAACTTCTAGAAGGCGACCAGGTGTGCTCATTTCATGACATGGTCAATTCTAATTTTGTTTTTCAAATACGCAGGAGAGCATTGTATCATTTCATTAAAGAAGAAAAGGAACAGGTACAACACCAACTCCAACCCCTAACATTTCAGTAACAAGCACGCCATTGACTCAAAACTAAAAAATGACTAGACCCTAAACAACCACTGAAACTAGATAGTCCCAAAGACTAACTCTAGGAGCTGCTTTACAACTACTACAGCCCTCAACCTTATTTACATCAGGAGAGACAGGGCTGAAGATGCAATTTTGTCGGTGTCTAACTTTAATATAGTGACTATTTTCATTTGGTTTGTTTGTTTGAATATGGAATATGATAGGAAGAAGCTCAGTTCACGAAGGTCTTTCAAGATAAATCAAAAAAAGATATCAACAACATCAACAAAAATGGAATAGTACAATGATACTTACTTCTCCACCTTCTTGCTGGCTCCATTTTGAATTGCAGCCAGGTATTTTAGCTTCATCACTCTTCTGCTTTTCAAGAAGCTGTGCACCTCTCTTTGCCTTCATTTCTACACCCTTCAGATATTTCGTAGGATTTCCTTGACTGTCGTAGTAACGTCCAATAAGTTTACCAGAAAATCTGCATTGTACATGTAAAGGAATGTTACAATGGTACATATTACTATATTATATTACTAATTGAGTAGTTTCCCTGACATAATCCACTACTTCCATGATAGCTTGGTGTGTTCTATCTGGCATACACATTTGGTACTAACATGAATAATACATGGTACGGTAGTGATGGATTTGAGAACATGATCAAGAGAATCCAGAGCAAGTGCTATAGCGCAAACACATAAACAGTGTTCCAAATCATGCTCCACTAGCCTGCCTGGGCAGCTGCCAGTCTAGCACCTAGCATTTCCTGGAAAACTGAATACAGTTCTATGAAGCCTCATGGTTTACAGATATTGGAAGGAAATAAGTTACATGAACAGCTGCCAGCCTAGCACCTAGCATTTCCTGGAAAACTGAATACAGTTCTATGAAGCCTCATGGTTTACATATATTGGAAGGAAATAAGTAACATGAAGAGCATGAAGATGGCTCTTAGAAAGGAGCTCACATATATCTTTCGAAGTAAAATTTCCTCCAATCAACAATGCTATTTACCTGAAAGGAAATTGGAAATCCATCATACTGAAAATATTGGCAAAATAAAGAGAGAAAAGTGAAGTCTGTAGCTGTTTGTATACTACACTAGCATGCACATACAGATACAGTGTTATGTTCAGCGTGCTAAGTAGCTGCTTCCCACCAGAATTTAATAGAATATACATACATAATAGTGATATATGAGGCAACAATGTTTCTGTATCAACATAATTATTTCCTAGCATGTCCACACCTATATCCATATACAGGATAAAAGCACAAGAGAACAAAGCTTAAATCGGATTTGACTCTTTAGTAATAAAAAGGTTGGTAACTTGGTATCATAAGCAAGTAAACAGACAACTAGATTTTGCAGAAGTGGTTAGAGGAGACAAAACACTTCTATATTACAGAATTTACGGTTGAAGCTAACCACCATCCGAGCCCTAATTTATGAATCATGGTATTTTAACATTTTTCACTGGCTGTATATGCCTAAGCTTCATATTTGCATTAACTACAAGGTTTACTAATACGAATAATCCAAACATAGTGTGTTTTAGTACCTCACTGCTTGATAAACCCTGTAAGGAATCAGTCAGACCATCACCTGTTGAAACAGAAAGGTTAAGGATATATTTAAGCAGTCATAGATCATTCGTGCTTAATTATCATTATATTCTTTTATGGTGAAATTACTGATTTTAAACAACTTTATTTGAAGCAGAACAGCTAGATTAGCTTCCAGGAAGTTTGGTAAAAGGGGAATTAAGGTTCTTCATCCTCCATAAAAAAAAAAAGTCACATAATTCAATTACCCTCTTCATTATATAAAGGCCACGTTAAAATATCTGCATTTTTTCACCGATCCAAGTCCTTTTTTTTTTTCTACATTAAACCAACAGGCAACTTTTTTTCACTCTCTTTTATCCCATCTCATAGTGCGAAGAGTCAGTAGTAACTGCATCTAAGATATTGAATAGGAATGTTCATTAGATGTCCTGATCGTTCCATCTTTTGTTCCTTATGAAATTTGAATTTAATATCAATGTACTGCTAGGAGTAAAAAGATCATGCAGAAGAATGATTTTGTTTTTGCAGTTCAAAGGATCAAGAGGACAAATTATCTCTATAGAACCAACATCAACTCATGGCCATCTAAATGATTTACTAAACTAACCAGCTAGCAATAAGATCCAGACTTACCTGTAAAATTTCCAGAAACAAATGCCCGCGATGCATCTCTGTCATAAGAATGCTGTTTTAACATCAGCATGTGAAGCAACAAAACAAAAAGGGATATGGAAGTTTTGATGTTTGCCAAAATATAACAACTACCCTCCTATAGTTTATACTTTATAAATAATACCAAGGTACATCATAAATGCAATTCACAACAATGAAATCGAAACAGGTGCTAGAAGTCTAAGACTGCAACCTCCCAGCAAAGTGATGATAACCTCCTCCAGGACCATAATGTGATCTCCCTTTTGTGACGTCAAACACTGAGCTGCAGCGTCAAATGAAAACCAATATTATTCACACAAGCCAAGCAAGTTGAATAGCCAAGAAAATACACTGGAATTTATTGACAGCGTCATCTGCATAATTAAAAAGGTGTGTTGTGCGCTTGAGTTTTAACTTATTTATTTTATGTATCACTTTCCTTTTCTCATGCAAGTCGGGGGGAACGAAATCTAGGCATATGAAGGCAAGGAAATGCACAAGTACCCCAAAATCGCGAGTAGTATGGGCAACCCCTCATTGGTTCCATTGTACAGCGATAGCTCCTCCACTGTCCACAACCTCTGCGCATTGCAACATGAGACTTAGGTAAGTACAAGAGAACACAGAGGTGTTCCAGTATTGGGAACTTGCAGTTGCAGAGGTCTTAAATGGCACAATGTTAGTCAGATTCTAGAGCCACAAATCAGACGAACCGCTCCTAGATCATTTTTACTGTTCACAAGGCATCACATCAAATTACTGGGAGCTCACTTTGTAAGTTGCGAAATGTGATACGATATGTATTTGCTTCCTGATTATCACAATCAAGCTATTCGTCGATGAACACGCCTAAGCGACGACTGGGTGACTCTGATTGCAAACGCCATGTCTGCTTCCGCAGACCAGATAAAATAAGCGAGATCTAGCTCATAAACTTCGATAAAGCATCAAAGGTAGCGAGGGACAGAGGGCAGACCGGCTTCCTGAGGCGGTAGAGCTGGAGGACGACGGCGAGGAGCGCGGCGAGCAGCGCGAGAACAAGGAGGAAGCGAGCGCCGCGCGCCATCGCTCTGGTTCCCAAGAGATCCGCAAGGCCGTTAGCTTCCACCAAATCAAAATCAAACTGCCTCCATGGCAACGTACCAGTATCGGTTTTGCTACCGATCCGGCTCAGCGAGCAGGCTGGGGCTGCCCTTGGGGCCGGCGGCGTAGCTTCAGCGGAGGGACGAATTGGTGCCTGATACGGCTATCGACTGAAGAGACCTCCGGGTCGTCGGAACTCGGAGCCGGCAGACTGGTGGATTTGGTGAAAACGATCGGCGAGGGAGCTGACCGCTGGGGAGAGACGCGCGGGGAGGACCGGTTGGGCTGGGCCGGTCCCGACTCGAGTCAATGGACGCCTTTAAGGCGGGCCCTTTTTCCTGTGCCCTGCATTTGGTTTCGGCGTCGACGTGCTGTTTGTTTTTATACATTTTTTTTTAAATATAACAGCCGTGCTGTTATTGTAGGAGTATGTAGTTTTCCCTCATTTTCTTAATTCTGCTCAGAAATTATCAGTCAACTTTTCAGTTTACTTTTTAATTCAGTTTTTGTTCTAGGAGATAAATCTGTTGCAAAACTGATTCAAAACAACTTAGAGAAATAGGCAGTGGCTCAAATTTTTAAAGAAGTGGGGAAATTCATAAGCTCCCCATGAAAATGAGTAAATTTATCACTTTTTGAAGAATAATTCAATTTAGAGTTCGAATATGTTTAATAAAGTAAACATTGATATCTTCCATATCAATACCTTTTTTTTTGTTTATAATTGATCACATACTACATTATGGGCAAATGTGTCTTTTCTTATGTTATTTAACATCGTTAATGCACATACTAGACGAAAGCGTCAAAACTTGGTTAAGTGTTAAAAGTATGGAAATTTGAGGCCATAGAAGGAATAAGTGTTTTTACTAGAGTCATATCAATGGCCTCAAATTTGCGGACTTAAAAGTATGGCTCAGACTGCATAATACCCTGACACATGCAGCTTCAGTAACCCATGATTGCATTTAAAAAAAAAAAAAAGAAGGTAACAAAAATTGAGGATTCGAGCATCATTTGCATTTGGCCGAATAAGCACAACGCCCATTCTTCCAATCGTTTTGATTGTCTTTAAAAAAAACGGAATAATTGTTATACGAAGGGAATTATCAGCAGCTCGATCAATTAGAGTGAGATTCTTTGGCAGCGGACCAATAAGAAAAGGAAATACCACATGGTCAAGAATGTTAGAGCCATAAACATTTGCTTGATGTTTAAGTGGATGTGTTGAAGGGTTGCTAACTCCAGTACAGAATTGGGGCTTCAAACTTATATAAGCTTTCTAATAAAACCGGACTGGACCTTTTGATGTAAAAATGGCACAACAATAACTCAGAAGTGCAGTTCGAGTCCGCAAAACAGTTGCCTGTGATACCATTGATAACATAATTATGCAGTCTGAGCTCCTGTTTACTGCCTTGAGTATTCTTGTTGATTCTAGGCTTGTGATCATTGCTTCTGATGCCAAATTATGTATTGTGGGTTCTGATCTCATAACCACAACTCTCACCAAAAAAAAAAAAAAAAAAAAAAAAAAAAAACAGAGGCAAAACAGGGCTAATGACTGGATTACACATAACAGCGCGTGAATCTGAGTCTGAGATCTACCGTGTGGCGAAAGACTGAAATGTGAATCATAAGCGCTTGAACCAAACAGAGGCCGTAATGGCGAGCTAGTGCTATACATGCACTGCAACTGTAAAATGCAAACTAGTCATCATTTTCTCCTACGCTTGGTAAGCGACGGCATCGCACTCAAACCTCGGTTTGCCTTGCGTCTCTGCTGCGAAGATGCACCACGGGCCTCCATGCTTGCATTCTCTGTACACTCTCCAGCCGTTGACATGCTCACACTCTTGCTACTCTCTGAAACTCCATCCATAGCGTCACATGGACCACTTGGAACAGGTTCTATTTCTGCACCAGATTGATTGCCTGCTGGTTCTTGTTCGTCGCCCTCGCCCTCCATAAAAAAACCACCACCACTGAACAGATAGTCTTTCAGTGTCGAATCCACCTGATTGTCCTCAGGTAACTCAAAGTCCTGGGAATTTTCATTGATATCTTCAGTAGTGCCTGCACCTGTATGCATCCGACTGCTGTTCAGTTCACTTGTATCCTGATGGTAAAAGTTAAATCCTCTGTCTTCTCCAGCCATGTCTGCGACTGCAGCAGCTTGGCCTGGGTTATTTTCATCGTTTTGATGCATTGGAATATCATTGTCATATGCTTCATGATCATCTTCCAAGTATGTCACCTGTTTCCGCTTCCTACTTGACTGCAAAACAGCACCAAGTAGCAAATGACACAAGTTTTTTTTTTTTCCTGGCAATACATATATACCTTTCATACGGAAAACAAAAGAAAGGCATCACACAACTCTCACTCCCGAAATACCATAAATTTGTGATTTCAGGAAATAGTAAACATATTCATTAATTACCACATTCTAGCTAGTCATTTCTAGGCCGGACTACAGATTTTGCCAATGCTAGCAGTGCACAGTGCACAAAGACTTAGAAACATCAGCAGCATATGAAAGTAAAGGCGCAATACAGTAAGAGGAGCTCACCCTTCGCAATGCCCTTCCTTCTGATCCGTAACTGTTGGAATGCCTTTTACATGAATCCCCATCAGAAGCTGAAGTCAAATATTCTATTTCATAATCCTCCTGACATATTGCTGCATCATTTCCAGCATTTGTCCTGCTTCGCCCCTCTTCCCTTTGGAGCGACCACAAGGGCTCCCTCGTTTTCTCTTAGTGGTATTGTTATTTTCTCTAGTAATCTCAACTGTATCTGCCAAACTGTTGGTATCGCCAATTACATTATCCTGTTGACTTTCCATATTCCTGATTCCAGAATTGTTTTTCCTTTTTCCTCTACCTCTGGCATGGCTTGAGGAGCTTGCCTCTTTCTTCTTGATTGTTTCGCTAGTACTGGGATTCTCCTGCTCAGGTTCATCTGTGTCAAGAAAGCTTTTCCCTGTAATGCCCTTGATGGCTTTCTTAATCCTTTTGCTACAATTTTTGCAAATCTCTCGTTGAATGAATAAAATGCCTCCATGCGCAGCTGAGTCTGCATATAAGTAAATCAAATTAAATTAAAATGCGAGGATTTGAAATACTACACATTTTGAGTATCACCTCCTTTCCATTTAAATATTCTTGGCTAAATGAAACCCAACAAGAAGACTACACATTTACACTTACAAAAAGGCAGATAATAATTTCCATAATTATGCAACAGGACAAGAAAAAAATTGTAATGATGTATTTTGATTTTTTTATTGACATTGCAAATGGCTATGATATGATTGAGCCACTGGCTGCAGATCCAAAAATTTACACAAGATTAGGTGAGACGCTGGCATATATGTATAGTTTGTTCTCGAAGAGTGTGTTTCATTTGAGGAATAGAATGGGTTGATCCTATATCACCTCATCCCTTACAAGCTAAAAATCAGTATAAGCATTACTCCCTCCGTTCCAAATTATAAGGCGTTTTGGCTTTTCTAGATTCATAGCTTTTGCTACGTACCTAAATATATGTCGTGTCTAGATACATAGAAAATGCTATGAATCTAGAAATGTCAAAAACGCCTTATCATAGGAAGTACTGCATTATGAACGGGGCAGTTCCACCAAAATTCATGGGATAAACTCACAATACATGGTTCCTCAAACCAATATCCCTCTAAAAACATTCATCACCTTTATGAGAAAAAAAAGACAAACTACAAAAGTAGGTAAACTAAACCAGCAGCATCACGCAGAACATTACATGCAAAACAGAAGTAGTCTAGAATGCCGGAAATAATTATTGAAACCTAACTAGACAAACCTCATGTTTATTATACTCTCTCAAAACAGGAAGAAGCAGTTCGTCAGCTTTCTCTTTGCCCCATCCAAACCTTTCCCAACATAACCTGAAGGATTTTTTTTTTAGTTTTGATGCTGTACCAAAGACGAGAAGAATAGATAAAAAAAAAAAAGTTTTCATAACAGATCAATGTTCTTCAGCATGATCATCCTTTTGTTAAAGGTTCTCGTAAAGAAGATAACAGTCATGAATCAATATCAAAACAGAAATACGAAAAAGCAATGGTTTACATATCAACTTCGATTCCTAAATGCTCTACAGGTACTTCTAAAATTTTCTTGAGTGACACACAATCCAGTCCAGCTTACCTTCTTACATATGCAACCTACACTGGGCAATACAGTCCAAACTGGCAAATGGATAATGATATACTACATATGTAATATTAAACCTAGATAGATTATTACAGTATCAGAAAGGAAAGAAATAAATTGATATGCTCACAGAAATCTAGAAGCATAGCTCTCATGAATACACCGTATACTGCTTGCAAGTTCAATGCCTCGCAGAAAAAAATAGTTCTCTACTTACTTGCGTAGTAGGCCTAAATCTGGTCTTCCCCAGGAAAAAGGCTCCATTGAATTGTCAACTTGTGGAGAAATATATGCGTTCACAACTAACTCACTGGGAAAAGTTGCAGGGATATGCCAGTTCTTGCTCACATTCCTCTGATAAATTAACGAACAATAAGAAAAAACACGACAAGAGCATGTATATGCAAGAATCAATCAATGACAGGTCCATAAGTAGTTCCGTGCAAGAAAACATACTAACATGTTTACTCATAAATATTTCTTTGACATGTTCAGCCCCACTAGAAGATTGTTTATCATCAGAACCTTGAATGGATTCAGGTTCCAGGCCTTTCCCCTTTCCATCTGAATCATTTCCACCGAAGTTTTCTTTTCTTCGATCTACCACTTATTTCCACATGCAGTTTACCAAATATTGATGGATCTGGTGATTCAATCCATTCTTTGAACTTCTGCAGTCCATCTTTCTCGAAATGCGTGTACAACTTCAATGGCGTTCACAATGCCGATACCACTGCACACGGAATGTAAAATTAAAAAAAAAAAAAGCACATAACCAACAAAAATAAATGCATCAGATAAAATGTTGCATTTCGGGCGCTGCACTTTAGACTACATAGAAAGGTCAATCATGCTTTAGTATTACTAAATTCAATCATGCTTTTAGTATTACTAAACTTACGTATTCGATTGAAAGGCATACAAACTACGGAACAGAAAAACAAGGAGGAAAAACAATTTCTGGAGCCATACGGATTGTTAGGTTGTTATATGTGTAGAATGGTTTCAAGGTGTAACAAGAATATGGTAAAGAAATTCCTGCATTTTGCTAGGTTGTTATTACCTAACACCTTCAGTGTAGTCACTCCCAAGAAGCAGAGCCATACGGATTAATTGTTCTCGTGTTAACCCAAGCTCAGACTCAATGTCCTGAAACATTACAACACTAATTAAAAAAGGATCGAGCTGAGAAGACAATGAATATAATTGAACCAAGATACAAAAAGAGGATATACCTTCATAAAATATGTTTCTACATACTTCCTATCATCAAATATGTTCTTGTAAACATTCCTTGCTCCAAACAGAAATACATCTGAATCATCAGTGACAACTCCATCAACGAGGTTATTTATTTCCATGTATGCACATTGAGCTTCAGCTTCTGTTGGTGCAATAATAAATGGCAAGCCAAACATTTGGAGCAACTCCTGCAACATGGAACTGCATCAAAGTGGCATTTTGTCATCAATGGAACTTTTGGCTAGTGTTTCTTTACTACTAATTACTAAATCATTTTTTAATGCAAAACTGTGGGGAGGTCCCCACAGCACTTCATTTTCTATTTTTTTTGTAAGTGAAGGTTACAAGAGTACTACTACTAAACCAAATTGTTTACTTATATCTCTATTTCCAATGCACACATTATGATATAACTTTGCATCAAAACCTTAAATTATTCAGTGGAAAATAAGAAATTAAGGATCACTTCAAACCTGACATTCGGCAAACATCTCACTGCTTACAGACTCTGCATGACTTTCAAGTTTTCGCCTTTCATGTCCAAGATCTATCTGTTCTTGTCTAAGGCGAGATAGCTCTGCATCAACATAACTCGCTGATATTGTATGGTTGTCATCATTGTCACAAATTTGTGTATAATCTATCTCAGATGTAGCAAACTCCAGATCTCCCTGGGTAGCATTTTTCTTTTTTTGTTCGACAGTGGCAGTGGCAGCTGGCAGTTCATCAATCAAAAGATCCTTTTGGTGTGACAAGGTTTCTCCAGTTGAAGCAATATCTTTGCTGCATTTTGATTGATCAGAATTCATAATGCTTAGGATGGAAGTTTTATCACAATCGCCTACAGCTGTTCCAGGAATTTCGGTTGCAAATTTCATTACATCTTCAAAGTTAGTTTCTGTGCTGCTAGATGGTTTTTCAGCCAGATTACTTGTGAATGTAGTACATAAAGGCACAGACCCTGGATGCCCATCATTATTCACCAGTTGAGGTCGGGTTTCATTTTCTTGTCTATCAGTTCCAAGTAGTCCAGTGCCCTGTATAATATCATCCTTATCGCAATTGATTTCTGTTCTTGTTTCGGTGTTTATCTCTTCAACAACAGGTACTCCAGAATGTGAATCATTTTCACCAAGAGCTTCAGATATCTTGGGAACATTATTGGATAACTGCAAAGATCTATCTTCAACAGCTGCTTGTATATCTCCAGTCCTCACATTCTCAGATGCATTCTTCTCAAAATCCTCTAAACTCCTCTTTATTGCTTCCTGTACAAGAGCTGCTTCTTCTAGATCCCCCTTTGGTTTACATGGATTATGTTCACTACTAGAAGCAACTCCAGGTACAAAGCTATCACCTTCCTCCCACTCCATCTCATCATCACTGCAATTCTCTGGCAGAGATGACTTATGATCCTTCTTGTCAACTTTCATAGGAGATGTTCCTACTTCAACAACACCATCTTCCCAAATACACTCAGAATCCTCGGATTCTTCTGTGTTTTCAACCAAACAATTATTGTCGGAAATATGTTGGATGTCGCCCCAGACACTAATTGCAAAAACATATCTTCATCGCCATCTTTCACTTCACTTTGATCAACCGAAAAAGATATCTCTATTGCTTCCTTGTTTCCATAACAAGAGCTCTCAGAAATGTTATCTGCTCCTTCTACTTGAGATGAGGTCTGATGGTTGTCTCTGTCAGTTTCAGAAAGATCCTCATCAGGACTACAAGAACTCTGGGGCTTGTTACTTTCAAAAAAGATGTTCTGGAAAATCTGGAGGTTCTTCAATGCCAGATGATCCATTGTGAACATTGGTCTGTGTCTGTCCCTTACTTTTAACCTTCTCATTCTCTTTAATAAAATCTAAATTCCTTTGAATGTCACGAGTCATACAATTCCCATTGCTCTGACCCTGCTTACTCTAATTGCCCCTCTCTCATCACGATAGGTCTCAACATCAGGCCCAAAATCCCTCAAAGGTTTGCTGGTGCTGGGAGACTTCATTGTTCCCAAACTACTTGTGGGGTTAGATGTGAAGACAGAAGAATTAATTCCCTTTTTTGATTTATTATCGCTCTCAACGTTATGCTCCTTTTCACCTCTTTGTGCCAGCATCCTGATCCAATAGGGACAGTATGATAAGCTAATAAATATCATGCTGGAATATCACAAAAGGCAATATGTAGAACTGTTAAAGCCTCAAATGGCCAGCCCTTGTTAATTCTAATGCACACAGCGACAGATGCAAAGTAACAAATCACTTACTGTTTATCACCAGTGAATGATGATGAGAAAATAAACTCTCTGTTAGCTTCTGATGCTATTTTTTGATGTCTGGACATCTCCACCACCCTTCCCTCCAGCAGACTTCTGAACTTGGTCTATCTCTCGACGAAAGCAACTGTTTTGAGATAGGACTGTATTTGAAGCTCTGAAAATTTTGCAGGTTCCTGGAAGGAACTTTTCATTACTAAAGATGACCAAATTGTAAAATCATATTAAATGGGTGCAAGGATAGATAGCCACCAAACAGATAGTGTTGCTACGCAGCTGATATACTTACAGAAGTATGCCTATTACCTTTTTTTTTTTCTCTGGTACTTCTGCCTGTTCTCAGCCATCACTCTCTCCCTCATCTAAAGCAACCACAAAAGGGAAATAAGATATCTTCCTTGATGCTTTGTAGCATAGGACAATCATAAGAAGCATTAGTCTGTTGCCCCCTTTTACCTGAACAAGAAGATCTAATTGCATTGATGGAGGAAGGGAAGCCAATACTGCAGGATCAATGTCACCAGTTGTCATAGGCTGCAATCACAGTAAAAAATAAAATCATATTATGTTCTAAACCAGCTAACAACTGAAGTCGATTGAACATACAACAGGGAAAAAAACACTTTTCTAAATACAGATCAAGAAAGCCAGGAACGTTATATTGTGGTTGTGGTAAGGACAGATCAGCCTCTAATCATCGGGCTTTTCCATGACTCTTTGATGATAGCCAAGTTTGATGGGCAAAATCCTTTTACTGAATTAACAAAACTTTGGCTACCTTCATGTAGAGGAACCATCTAATAAAGCTAACCAACTAGGATGCATAGCTATCAATCTTACAAACAAGGGAAATAAGTGGCCGTCAGTCCAGTCATATATGGTTTCCATAACACCAAAGTCACATGACAGAAGTATGAAATACGTAAATATTTTAGCAAGAATCAAATAACCTGCAGAAACAAAATGTGAAAGAAACAAAAAGTATGAAATTTCAATGATTCATGGGAAATATACTTACGAAGATCATCCCTTCGTCATCATCTTCATCCTCATCAATTTCAGCCCCTTCTGGCAATGGAACACTTGTAAAATTGTGTTTTCCTTCGTCAGTGAAATCTGCCTCTTCCTCTGCAGCAAGTGATGCGGCCAGCCTTAACACATGCAATAAAAATATCAACTCACTGGCCTTAACCAGAAAGTAACATGAAGAAAGTTTCCAGTAGACACATACATTTCATCCACTTTCTCCTGATTGATTGATACAACATTTCCCTCACTGTTGTTGGTATCACCACTTTGGTTCTGACTTGTTTTCTCAGTTTCTCCTTCTTTACTGCTCTCAACTTGCTTGCCCTTGGCATCATGCTTAGCCCTGTCACCCCTGATTTGTTCTGCCAATTCTTCAAGTTTCCTCGCTTTAAGCTGACAAAAAAGGTCACAAACCATCAATACCTTGATCATGAATTGCTCAGCACATCGAACTAAACCCAATGTATTGCACCATATAATTGGTAAAAAAAATGACAGAAACAAACTCTCTTAGGTTATATGATGATGGTTAATCGGGTGAATGGGAAGAATACACTGCCTTCTGTGCTGGGTAATTTTGCATTGATAATTTTGCATTAAGCGAATCGGGATGTCAGTATTCCATCTCTAATCAACCAGACAACCACCAACCACGCCGTATAGAGAAAAATGGGGGAAAGGGTAGGTAACGGAGAGAAGAGACTCACATGAGAGAGCAGGAGCTTCTCGGCGGTCTTGCGGACCTTGGCCTGAGCGGCGTCACGTTGTCTGCGGCGGGCAGCGAGGGTGTGGCGCTTGAGCGCTGGCGTGGCGCCATCGAAGACAAATACGGGGCGGACGCGGAGGAAGAGGAGCTTGCAGATGCGGCGAAGGAAGCCGAGGAGGTGCGCGTCCCGGACCATCTCGCCGCTGTCGTCCCGCATCGCCCGCATGAACTGCACCATCCAGATGCTCGCGTCCACCGCCACCCGCTTCCCCGCAAGGGTCTCCACCGAGACGCGTCGCCCGACCGGAGCCAGCAGTTCCCACAGCCCGTGAACTCCCATCTCCTCCTCCTGGGCGCCGACGCAAGAGGTGGAGGAGGGTGCCCTCGGCGGCCGGAGGCTCTGGAGAGGCCCAGCGGTGGCGCGACGCCGAGCAGGAGGCCAGCGGCAAAGGGGCCTGTCCTGTGCCTGTCGCTCGGGCCACGACCGTGCCTACGAGGACTCGCCGTCTCGCGGGCTCGCCTCTCGCGGGTTTGGGACTTGGAGAGTTGAGTTGCTGCTGTGGCAGGGAAAGCGTCAAAGGCGGTTCCCGTTGGGCTTGTTTGGGACGGACAAATGGACCATTTGATAAACGGGCGTACTCGCATGTTGGGCTTCTTAAAATAAGTCACAAGTGTTGTTGGAGCTGGAAAAAAATTATCGCGAAATTAGGGTTTTTCGTCATGAACTTGAAAATTGGGCAAAACAACTCTTTTAACTTGTATCATAAAACTGTTCATCTTACATACCTATCCTGGTTATCTTTGTAAATCTACGAACTCAGGTTTTCCCTGTGCATTTCAGAGTGCTTGTTTCCTGCACAACCAATCAACATTGTTGGCTCTTTCTGTGCATGCTGTAGAAATGCATTCATGAACTTTCTGAAAAAACGAACAAATCCCAGTGGATTTGGTTCAAAATTTTCACGCCCTCCACATGCATGTAGGTTGGTTAAAACTCAAGCAATGTGTTGACGTAAAGTTAGGGCTTCACACCAACACACCTGAAGGGTCTTGGACGCCACGAAGGTTGCACACAACTTTGAAGCGGCCGAAAGCACCGCTAGATGTGGCAGCCCAAACCGATCTAGAGATCGGTAGGGGCGCGTGGAGCTTCGGTGACGGCCGGAAGAACCTCAACGCACCTCCGAAGACCCGGGGGAGGACGCGCACGAGGGGTGCTCTAGGACCGCCAGGGCCGCCAGAACGCCGACGAAGAACGCGGAGTTCGCCAAATAACGCCAGGATAGAGGGGTTGAGAGAAGAAGATGACCTACAAACGGGACAGAGAGGTAGATTGATTGTCGATTGGATGTAGATGGGATCAAATCGCCCATGAACCTCTTTATTATATAGAGGAGGGTGGTCTTATCCTTTTAGGAAACCGCCCTTGACGCGTTCCAAGCATAAAAACCGACCTAAACACGATTGGAAACAAATCGATTCGGATCTCGTGACGGACAAGGGCTGCGCGCGGGGTGACCGGACGCACGATCGACCCTTGACCGGGCGCTCCGGCCAATGGGTCCGGTCGACTTTCCAAAAGGTCTGCAGTCGGCTCGCGACGCTACGATCCGACCGGATCCCGACCGACGCCGGACGGACTCATTGGTGCGTCCGGCCGATGCCCCGAAATCAGCGATTCCAGGTGACCGACCGGACTCACGGAGGAGTTGACCGGACGCTTCCGGTTGAACGCGTCCGACGGTTTAACGAAAGGTCCGCAAACCGATCGTGGGGCGCTGACCGACGGACGCCGCGGATCGGCCGCCGGACCGACGACGCGCCGTGAGTCCTGGCCATGTTCCGTAAAAGCCCTTTTCGATCCTCCTCGATAATTTGACTAAGTCCGGATTTTTACCGTGACTTAGACCATGCCATTTTTGGGTGTCAACACAATGGCTCACATTTGAAAAGAAATCAAGCACAATGACCCATGACCTAATCAAACTTGTACGCAATATCCACATCATGCAACAATTGTTATTGCAGTCCTCCTTATTTGGGTAGCTGTTCAATGCTTCAACAAGTAGTTATGGAACACGCCGATTAGGCCCGCTAATGGGTTGGGTAATTTTTTGGGTTTTTGGGTTGGGTTGTGTAACAGAACCTCCTAATTCATCGGGCCCACACGCACTGTCTTTGTCCCAAAGACCTCGGACAAATTTCTTGCGGATGCACCCAATAACTTAAGAAGCTTTGTCGGTGTCATCGGAAACCCCGATTACACCACTCATACCAGATCAACAAAGGAGTAGCTACAACATTACAACATTTGTTACAAAAATATAGATCGAGTGCGGAAGAATAATAACATTAATTTTATAAAATTGTGAGTAAGTTACATTTAAAAGAACTTAACTTAATTAAATTGCGGAAGCCGAGTAGACTAGAAGACAACCGGATCATGTCGTGCCCCACCGACATAACCTTGTTAACAAAGACGAGTCAAGACTCGCAACAAGGGTTAACAAACCCCGAAAGTACACAATGTACTCCGCAAGACTTACCCGACAAAAAAAGAAAAGACTCCAAGGATATCTTTGGCTTAAGGGAAGTAGAGTTAGAAAAGGAAAGTTTACGTAAAAACTTACTACAAGTGGATCCTTACTTTCAATAGTTTTAGCATCAATTTTGTTGGAACATAAATAGCTAGATTTGCACCTGTTCTATCTCAAACACTTTTTAAACAACACATCTCAAATTATTTACGCATCTCTCTTTCCTTTCATAACCATGATTAACCTTGTTTCTTCAATTACTACGATGAAGGTCGTGGAATCGGCCTCCTTCTCCGAAAAGCAACGGCGATCCGCGAATCGATTCAAAACCCAAATTGGGATCCCTAACCACACGACATATGTAGTACCCAAACTTGCATATATCAACCTTTTCTCGATTTGTCCAAAACGGGAACGAGGCCTGCGCCACCCGAGAATACAAAGACACCTCCAACCTCGGGACTTTAACCCACCGAGGGTATCTTGTACTCCCGCCATCTCTCCACTCCCAAAGGCGCGTGGTTGCCATTCCCGATTTGGCTCCACCGAGATCCGCTTACCGGAGTATGTGGCTAGTTAAGGTCGACCGATCCGGGGTGATCGCTACCGACGTGCCATTGACCAAAAAGGTCTCAGCGCAATATGCGCTCAAAACGTCCCCGATTTCACTCGGGCCAAACAACGGACGGTCCTTAAACGACCAACACGGACAAGCACAGCTAGGTATCCCGCCGGCTTTCAACCTACGCCCCGTCCGATCTCAAATTCAAAACTACCATATTTATTCTCATGAACCACCATCATGGTGTTCTCTTTTTCCATAGCCGGGAGGAACAAAGATAAAACCTATATCTCGCGAACGATGAAGCCATCATTCGACTTCTACCGCATCTAAGCATTACTAAGCATTTAGAGAAACGACCTACTCATACTAGTGGGATAACATTGGAATAACGAAAATTCAAGGTAGTCATGCGAAGAACGGTTGCAACCAACTCCTATTTACTTAATGCACATCTCACAAGACTTAAGGTGTATTAAAGTATTTGTAAAACGAGAGGTGGGTTATGCTCCGGGGCTTGCCCGTGTTGCGGAAAAAGTTAGATTCCTTGACGAGATCATCCGAGTCATACTCGACCTCGATATCACTGGTGGATGGATCTTCTTCAAGCTCGACCATCATGAACCGTCTCACTCTCGTATACTCTACACGTAGATGATGATGCATGCTTTAGCATGATGAAGTATAAATATGATGCTTGATGGATGCATGAAATGATAATCACTTGAGTACAACTTTCCTTCACGATAAAGTTGCAACCCAACAAAACCAACTTGTTGAACTACTCTACAAGATATCATCACCATTGCCTAAGAAGTTCTCAAGGACCATTTGAAGTAGTGTGATCCCCTGACTCACAAAGCAATCCCAAATCACACACAAAACCTAACTAATTATACACTAAACACTAGCTTTTTCTAATAAATAAATTAAAGCATAATATAGAAAATAATTTAAACATTTCAAAATGACTCCAAACTTTTTATACAAGTAGGTCACATCATAAAACAGTACCAAATAAATTTTCATGATTTTTGGATAAATAGAATAATTATTAAAAATCAAGGAAGATGCATTTTTCAATTAAAATTTGTATTTTTAAATCATGCAAGAACTACTCAAAATCAAAGTTTCAAATTTTTCATGGATAGACAACATCACAGGAAGGCTACACAAAAATTTTCAGAATTTATAAGCAAGTATTTGAATTTATATGAAAATAACAAAAAGATACTAATCAAACAAATACAAATTGATAAAACATTTATGAAAAAGGAAAACGCCTTCGGGCTCAAAGTGGCCCGATGATCGTGCTCGCCCGGCATCGTGCAAACAGGCCGGCCCATTGAGAACGCATAACAGCCGGGGCCAAAGCGCCTGTTAAAGCTCGGCCTAGCAACTTTACAAAATGACCCCGATCTTTTATAAAATTACAAACAAGGACAAGACACTATTTAGCGCTATTCACATGAGTCGATTTCTCACCTAGGACCCCGAGATTGTTCCAATTCTCACCCCGAGATCCCCGGATGGCACTTGAGCGAGCGGCAAATACGACGTGGGTTTGGCCCGACCGCTCCGGTGGGCGAGAGTCGGTGACGGCGGGGAAGGAGCGCATGAGCACCAAAGACGCTCTCCCGCTTCGAAATGGCCACGGCCGACCGAGCCGCCCATGGCCCTTCGCCACGCGCTGGCGGACGAGCGGAGGCTGCGCCGGGCGCGGCGGCGTTCAGCGTCGGGGCTTCTTCTAAGGAAAAGATCGAGTTGACCATGATCACAACGCCGAGGCAAGCTCGGCGAACAAACGGAATGGAAAAAGGTTCACCAGAGTGGTCCGCCACGACGGCGAACGCCTGGCGGCTCGCTGTCGGCCGCGAGGAAGAAAGCGCCGCAGGATCGCTCGATGATGAAAGGCGATGCGAAGCGTTCGCAAAGAAGCGCAAGGTGGAGGCGGACATGCCGGCAAGGTGGGACGGCGAGAGGATACGACGACGGCGTGCGATGGCGGCGGCGAGGTGAGTCCTACGACGGCGTAAAAGAAGAAGAAGAAGGAAACGGCGACCTCATCGCCTTTAATGAAAAGGGAAGAGGACGGGACGCGTGGCGAGGTGCTTCGCGAACTCATCCAACAGACATGCGCGGGACGCCGGAAGGGTCGAGGCGGCCACGGCGGCGCCGGCGCCGCTGAACGCCATGGGCGCCCATGCGCGTCATCAGTAGCTCCCAAACCCTAACTTTCGGAATTTTGCAAATTACTCCAAAATTTTGAACTAAACTCGAAAAACTCCAAAAAGCAACTTTGCTTAAAATTTCAAGATCTACAATTTTCACAATTGAAAGATTTTCAAATTCTGCCTCTAAATATGACTTTTTGAAATAGGGTCGAAAAGGGATAATTTTGAATTAAAAATTACTTTAAAATTTATTCAAAAACTTCAAAAACTTTGTACACCTCTTTTTGTACATCAAAACAAGATCTACAACTTGGCTTTTGGAAATTTTCGCAAATTTTGCTTAGATTTTAAAAAATATAAAAAAGGGGGTAAAGAAGGGTTAGGGTTTAGGGTTTCCGGCAAAAAAGGGGCAACTCCCTGATTTTGATTCTTTTCGCGTCTCTTCGACCGACAACATGATCAAGCATAAAAGAAGCTTATTTTTGTCCAAACCATAGCTTAACCGGTAAGTAACACCCAGGGTGTTACAAAAGTTGTGACGTGGAAGTGTTTGGATGGGTTGCAATGGGTTTAGAGGTTAAATGGGGCCGGGTTGGGATGGGTTGCAATGGGTTTAGAGCTTCGGATGTCGAATCGCCTCCGGGCTTTTCGGGTTGGGTTGTGATGATTGATTAATGACTGTTCACTAATTAAGTTGACTAATTAATTATTTTATTAAACCTAAATTCAATTTCCAAGCTTGAAAATGTAATTTCCAAAAATATTCAAAATTTGGTGATGGTCCAAAAAGCAAAACTGTAGAACATAAAATTTTGAGCAACTTCAGTTTTTGGAGTTTTTCAAGTTGCCATATGTTTTCGAGAGTAATTTGAAAAGTTTGAAAAAAAGGGAACTGCTACAGTACCGCGAGCAGTCTGCTTGCTTGCATGGTCGCCGCCGTGCTGGGTTTGGCTGCCTCCGTTCTCGCCGTTTCCGTGCGTGGACGCTGCTGCCACACGCACACCCACACCAGCCTTGCGAATTGGGTTCCCATGGGTACAAAACCCACCACGTGGGTTGGGTTGGGTGGTAATAATGAATGGGTTGGGTTGGGTAATTTTTTTAATTTTGTGGGTTGGGCTGGTGTAAAATATGATGGTAAATTTATTTAGGGTGGGCTGAAAATGGGGTGGGTATCCACCCATTATCAGGCCTAACGCTGATCAACTTGTGACAGATATGACTACTAGCGTGAGGAACCTTGCTATTTGGGTAGCGAATCATAACCAAGTGGGATTCAACGATCAATCATTCGATTTGGGCGAATTAACAGAGAGTTTCTGATTGTCAGTCTAGTTTTCACTAACGATGTGGACGTGCAAGTCCTTTTTTTTACTCCTGCAAATCCACTAATAATGCACCACTAATTGACACGTACGCTTGTTAATATATGCAGGGAGATAAAACTATCGATGGTATGGACACCTTGTTGACCCGGTGGAACCAGTTGGGCAGAAATGGCAACAATATAAATGTGTATAAGGTCGAATGTCAAAATTAATTATGCATGTTAGTTATTGTGTGATGCAGATACGTTAGCTGGCATGGAGATTTTCAGTTCTTTGGGTGATCTTTGGTGCTGCAGCTACGTTGTTGCCGGTACAAAATACGTACGGTAGCTATGAGCGGGCTAGTTTGAGCTCGTCGATTTCTTTTACGCTGAGCATCGTCCGCCAGGCTTGTGGCGCGCGACGGGCGGAAGCTAGCGGCGGCGCGGGCTGGGCGGCGAGTCAGTCCGGCCTGCGTCCGATCGAATGGACGCCCGCCGGGCTCTGCAAGCCCACTGCGCCACGGGGCCTCGTCCGTGGACTCCTTCTGGTCCCCCGCCTCGCAGGGCTTGGGCGTAGAGTCCTCCTGGACTTCCGCCGTGCGGGGATTCGACTGTTAGGTCATCTCGGACCTCCTTGCGGGGTTCCATCGTAGACTCTTCTCGAATCTCCGCTGTGCGGGGGAATTGTTGTAGGCCTGAGACAAAAAATTAGCTTTGCCCGGGGCGGGCCTCGACGGCGCCCAAAGAGGGCTTGCATCTTCCTTAGATTTAAGGAGCTGCCGGGGAGGAGCTACGAGGGTCACCTCCCAACACCGACCCAGAAACGGCTTGCCGGTAGATGTGTGTACGCCGTGAATTCGTGGTCCCCTCAGGTAGGGGCGCAGGGCGCTAGGACCGCGCGTGGTCACGTCGCGGCGGCGTGGATCAGTGGATGCGTGGGCGCCTGCCGCGCCGGAGCCGCTGGGGTTGCTGTTGCTGGCTGTGCGCGCCGGCGCCGTGCCAGGCGCGTCGTTGTTGCCTGTTGGCTGTCCGTGTGTTCACCGGCGGCCAAGTGGTCAACTAGACAACTAGCACAAGCGTCCTGCTGCAGTGTACGACGACGAGCAGCACGAGCTAGCTTCCGAGTTCTGAACTTCTGATGATGCAGCCATGGTCTGGGTTGACATACGTGCGGAGACTAGAGCTGGTGACCTCCCGCTCCCGTAACAGTTGTCGATAGACGTGCTGTCTGACGGCACGCGCCCGTGTGTAGCTAGCTGTAGCTCTCCCATATATGAGACACGCGTCCTTCTCCCCTGGCACACGTGCATCTCTCTCGGACTGTCTCTCGGACTGGGAGCAGCTGGCTAATCTGTCAGGAGAAAACCGGCCGGATTCTGGCAGTGCTTGTTTGCGCCGTGTGCAATGTATCCTGTCACCAGGGAAAAAAAAGTGTCGGCGTCTATGATCGATTTACTTTCATTTGTTCCACAATACTTTTAATTTTTTGACTTATAAAAAGCGTGTTTGACCTCTCATCTTATTCAATTTTTTTAATAAATATTACCATTTTTGTTATGACTTATTACATCACTAAAAGATATTGTAACGACGTTTTGTTTGTTTTATAATTTACATAAAAAAAATTTGAATAAGACGCAGCCAGTAAACACACGCTTTATACGAAATCAAAAATCGCAAAGATTGGAAAGAAGGAGTACTTATCTACGCAACTGGCGTTCATGTTCCGTTCTGTAGACCGTAGTATAGCACAGGTCAGAATGTGCACCACACACCACACAAACAACCCACAGGTTGCAGGTTCGATCAATTGTGCACACTGCCTGCACCGCTGTGTCTGTATTTCTTTGCTTTTGGTTGTTGAACGTATGATTCGAGACAACCTTGCCGACTTGTTTATCTTTCCTCAGCGGACAGATTCATCGTGAGATTGCAGAGGTATGTGACCATTGCTAACTCGATCACATGGGAAAAAAAATTGTAGTAGCAAAATATCCTCAACTTAAGGAAAGTACCGTGGAATTGTTCAGACGAGTACAGTGAGAAAAGAACCGTGCGTAATGCAGATGCAGGTTATTCCTAAAAAAACATCGAATGGGTTTCACAAAGCATAGCCATATATTGGTACGTGCCGGCAAGAGAGAGACAATATGCGTTCATAATTTGAACTAGTTGGATGGCACGCCTTTGCGCGCCAATACGGAAGAAGATCGGAGGTCGAAAACATTACATGACACCAATAACAAAGAGGACAAGCAGTTACGATCGTGAATTTGTATAGATATGCAAGGGCACACTGCATCAGCACACACAACAACTATCGATGGAGTAATGATGGAAGAGGAGAGGGATATGCTTGGGGCCCCTAGCTGCATGGCTAAGATCACCACCATTAACTCAAAACCTGCCAATGTGTCTCTGCTTTCATTGAAGCATCAAGGTCACCAGGTTCCATACAATGACAATGTATATAATTAGGATACAGTGGGATGTATATATGACATATGGCTTCGTATATAGTTGGTAACGTTTACAACTGTGGTCTACTCCACTGATTCAAGAAAAAACCATGTGGATGCAAGAAAGGACATATCCAGCTTCATTCCATGATACGCTCCCTATAAACAGGGTAAAGTCAAGCCTCGTTCAGCTTCATCCAACAGACCAAATCCAATTGTACTGAGCTGAGCAAACGAATAGGGTTAGTATCAGGCAAGTTAGGATAACCCAACAATATAGGCAGAGAATATATTTGTCTCATGGTTACATATAACACATTGAGAGCATATAGAAAGAAAGTTTGAGATTTGAATAGTTTCTAAGAAAATCAAATTTGAGAGTGTTTGATGTAAAACCAATCTAGAATTCATTTATACTAATTATTTTAAAATTATCATTGCTACATAAAGGATTATACAATTCCTTTAGGCCATCAAATCTAATATTAATAGATGAATAATATCGCATATACCAAAAAAATTTTATCTTAAAACCAAGCAGAAAACACCAAAACTAACAAGACAATGTCCAGTCATATGTTGTTAAGGTCCCATGAGTCTGATATAAGGAATCTTAAAACATGGCACCGTGGGATATAAATCTGGGGTGCAGACAAATAAGCCCTACAACTAAATTCAGCTATTAAATCTGAAATGAATATCTATGATTTTTCCAGTTTGTTAGTTTGATTAGGATGGATATTCATATGACATGGAGGGGTGTTATGCATCAGCGTAAGTGTATGTTTTTGACTTACAAAAACCAACTTGTGCACAAATGCTTTGTCTTTTCAACATGTGGCGTAAGCCCAACTAAAATAGAAGCATAAGACAGTATGAGTAAGCAACAATTCGATGGAGTTTTCTCAAAATTCCCTGATAGGAACCCATTTGTTTGGCAATACTACATACTGTAAGAGGCATTTTCTCACATGTACAGAATATTTTTCAATGAATCAAGAGATTACGTATCACATTCTTTAGAAGATGCCAACAACTCCATCAATATTGCCCTTTCCATTGTATACCTATACAAACTGCTTCTATAAATTGGCTACTTTACCATGTTCTAGAAAATACAGCAGACTAATTAATCAGGGAACTCTTAGTTAACTACAGTCATCCATCTACACAATTGAAAATCTTCAGGCTATTACGTTGTCGAAGGTAGCCTTGAAATTGAAATAGGAGTGTTGAGGTATTTTTTTGGCAAGCACATTATGATCATGCACTTTCAATGGGAGTGTTGAGAAGCAATAGTGAAAGCTAAAATATGTACCATGTCAAAGTGGTACCATACGCTCTGCTGAACACAGTTTGCTACCCTTCCTCCCGTTGTTTGTGTATAGTTTCAAATTGAGCACTGCAAAACATGCATAAACAAAAGGTTTATCTGAGCTTAAATCAGTGGACATAAAATAGGCCTTAACATTAACATCCAAGTAAGCATTGCGCTTTTAGGCTAATGAATAAGTTTTTTAGAAAAACCACCTATGATGCAGTGGGATGAGAAAGAGAAACAGCTAAGCCCTTGTGTACTATTAGTTTAGATAGAACACAGGGAAGGAGGCTCTTTGAAGCATGGTTTCACAATTCAGTCATTCCTCTTATATCTTGACAACCATGCATTAGTGACCAGGTGGAGGTCTACTGAATCAGGAAGCGCACAAAAAATCTATGAAAACAATCACAGATATTACAATGAGTGTGGCTAAGGCTTTATGTAATCTCGAATGAGGTCACAATTAAATCAACCATGTTCCTTGAACTAAACAATTCCATGTGCAAACAGGTGAATCACAGCAATGCAATGCAATGAAAAAAAAGCTTCAGATGACAAAGGGATTACCTCGGTACTCGTCCCAGATCCTTTTTTTCCCCTTCCTTTTCATAGGAGGCCAACCTCACTGTGACAGCAGATTCATTATTGGGTCACCCTTATAAGCCATCATTTTGATGGTATGTTCAGGAACATAATATAAAATGTAGCAAGTGTAGGAAAACTGAACCTGTAGTTCTAAGTTGAAAGATAGTAATAGTAAACTAAGCTAAGAACCAAACAGGACAATACGAATGTCTTTTTTTTTGTGTAAATGTGAGCACACTCGAGTTAATAATGGAAACTTTAAAATTTTCTGAAACCCAAAAATAGGACAAATCGGTTCCAAATTATTTTGAAGTGGGGTAGTTTAAAGGCTTTGCAATGCCACCTGTCTCTGAGTTTGTGTCTGAGAATCGCAAAAAAATAACTCGAAAGTGTTATTTTGACGGCATCATTGTTCTAAGCGGAGCTATGGCATAATGAAGTTGGAATCTATTTAGGAGCCAATTAGGCAGTAATATATTATATGTAATCATGGTATGCTTATTTTAGTTGCCTGGTCATCAGTCACTTCATGTTCAAACAGTGAACTGGGAGCAGTAGGCAAATAGCACTATGAGTTATCATAACCAAACTACGTAGTTTACTTTCCTGATCATCCATCTCTTTTTGGTGAAACGACAGCGTGGCTCGATTTAAGTGATAGCCCTATGTCATGAGAAGAACTTAGAATTGCAATGCTAAAATCAGATTGCTAGCCTTAACCCACACGACATTACCATTTAAGTATGACTAAATTTGGTAAATATAGTCATTTAATTGACCTAATCCCAGCATGAAGAGTCAAAATTTAATCCCATAAATAAATAAGTAATTAATATAGGCCAAGCACTGGGAAGCAAATTAAGAACAATAGGGCAACAGTACATGAGCGGTGCTATAGCAAATCATCGCAGGGCCAGAAGCATGTATTGGAAGACTCTAGTTGGTAGTCATATTTTCACACTATGTATCCTAAGCAACCAGTATATATGCAAGTTCAGAGACATAACAGATGATGCTAAAGCGAAAACTTCGAATCAATGCTAAATAATATTTTCCTATGAACTGCAGGTTAATTTGATCTGATCACTTAACTTTTGTCAGAATTAAAATAATAGTACTGGAAATAAGTATACGTAACTGAAAATACCATGCCTCTTATGGTTTTATTGCTAGGAGGAAAGGAATGAATTAATAGCAGTTATATGCCTAAAATTCTAAGGACAAGCCATATTGGAATCTAATAGAGGAAACTGGAGGTAGGAAGAGAAGCCAGTCCTCATAGACACTAATGTTTGGCATCTACAAAATTAACATGGCAGGCATTAGCACTCATTACAGAGTTAGTGCAAAGGGAAGAACTGTACTCTCAAATAGAAGGAGTCCAGAAGGATTTTTACATTTTTAAAATCATAATTCTGCAATGGAACACATCTATTAGAGGAATGATTTGACACAACATTTGGAAACATACATCCATGAACAGATAGTACCCTAATTGCACATAAATAAGGATAGAAACAGTGAAATCAAATAAAGGAAAGGAGAAAGTGCAGATCAAATGAGAATAGAAAGATGAAAAAGAATGTTAATCGTAACCACATGAATACCTGTTTGCAGCATCACTGCCACTATAATGGCCATCCAAAAACGGGAAATACCAATGACATGGAAATTGGTTCAAGCTAGCAGAAAGAAACAAGAGAACCAAAAGTGAGTGCACACAACCAAGTGTATGGAACGTCATCCTTGGGAATAGGGCATGTGCTCAGAAGCGGCAGTATATAGTTTCATGTCAGAGGCAATGACCATAGGTAAAGAACAGGCAAATGAAGAAATCATCACATGCAAGGGCATCAGAAGCTCATATAACATTATTGCCCATGAACGAATTCCAAAATAGAACAGGTAGGAAAAAATGGAAGAACACAGAAGCAACCAGCTGACCATTGCCTGAACCAAGGACAAAGCAGTACCAATATTGCCCATGATCATTGCCTAAGTCGTCAACATAATAAGATGTAAGAGGAAGAACGATCATAGGGTATGCTGCTATCATCATAGCAGTAGCCCATTCCCTCAATTTTGAGTGTGCTAACAATAGGAAATCGTAATCATCACTGCACATGACTGAAATTGCATATGACATACCCAAAAATATTACTGAGATGCTCATGTGCTCAGATCTATTACTCAAATCCAGACGAACCGAAGCTAAATGAAGACGTACAGACCCAAAACGAATTCATAATAACCATGTAGAGTGGTAGGAGGAAAGGAGTACATCAGATCCAAGGCAAAATGGAGGCTGCCTCCCTGCACATGCCACATGAGTACAGAGGAATAGGGAGAGAGAGAAAGAGAAGAGGGGTAAACCACCGAGCGGATGCATGGATCGAGCGGAGCCGACGCGCGGAGCAGCCATGGCGGGAGCACCAACCAGAAGCAACCCTAACCCTAACCCTAGAGAAAATCAGCAGCGTCACCTGCAAGGAAGCAGCGCGGAGAGGAGTTGTGGAGACGGACAGAGAGAGGGACAGGGCCGAGGACGATGGGGAGGAGGGGCGCCACCGCCACTGCGTCCGCTCGCGCCGCCCGTAGGCGCACCTGAGAGAGAGAGCGCGAGAGAAAGAACGGTACCAGGGGGAGGAGGAGAGCGGCGCTGGGGGAGGAGGAGGAGGCCGCCGCCGGTGGCCATCGCCGCCGCCGTGGCGGGCGGAGCGCCCCGTCGCTGGAGGAGAGGGAGGCCGGAGGAGCGGGGCGGCACGGGAAGAAAAGAGACCGTTTTTTTTTTTTTTTTTTTTTTTTTTTTTTTTTGAGATGGAGGGGCGACGTATATACTCGGTGGGGAGAAGCGGGTTTTTTGCAAAACGTACAGGCGGGCGGTTAAATGAAAAATGAACGCCAATTCGGAATTTTCCCTTCTTCGGGTGTAGGAGGTCAAGTAATAGGGGGTTAAAAGGTAAAAAGTGAAAACTTAGTTACTGTTTATTGAGAGATTTTATGGGCTCGGACGCGATTTGCTCAAAAGATAAGTGCTCAGGCGCAAAAAATCCGACCAATCGGAAGATTTGGAGCGACGTGGCTGGTCTCTCCTAGACGGGTTCTTTTGAGGGTTAAAGGTCCGGGAACAAGGAGACCAGATGAGAATAAACACACGCACGAATGGAGCTAAACTATCAGATGCTTACACCAACTAATAAGTGGCACAACGTGCTGAGCTCAGGCTTGCGCGTGAGCTGGACTTCGTCAATGGCGAGTCGTCGACTCCTGATGCAGCAGCCACGGAGTACATCGACAAATTAGGGCAGAACCTCCCGGAGAAGGCAATCAAGTCGATACGGAAGACAAATGGCTTCGACAATTTGAAGCTTGCGCGCCCTACCGCAATTGCAAGGAGGGAGGGACAGACATGTTAGAGGTCCCATGGTAGTGCAACTAAAGATGCACACCGTTGTTTTTTTTAGAATGTGAGTAGTCTATTTATTTTCTCGCCCGGCTTGGCCTGTCCAAACCCTGAAGTTGTTTTCGCATACTACGGGCGCATGTAATTCTCTTCTCCTTATTAATATACGCGGACTTGCGCCGGATCTTTCAAAAAAAAAAAAAAATACACCAACTAATAAGCGAAGAAAATAGGATGATGCCCTGTCACACTCCAAGTTATAGCCAATGCAAGAAACCACACACACAAATAAGAGTTAGTTGTGACGTCCCTATGTGGGAGGCAAAGATCAGAATCAATGATATGAAGCAACAAACGACCATCTCCTCGGTGTGAAATTATAATGGCAAAGAACACTTCCCCACGATCTCGCCGACTTCTTCACGACCACCTCATTCTTTATTCCCCAACCACAGTCGTCCTACCAGCGGCACATCCAAGTCTATTATTTCTGTCATCCAAAATGCAAATCACACTTTTAAGACTACCACTCTACATTACTCTAGCAATCACCTAATCATGCATTCCTGCCTATTGTAGCTAATTATTATTCATGTAATCATCTGGATTCTCAGGATCCCCCATTGCGCCCATTTCGTTAATCGTCCCCACAGGCCACAGACGAAATTAATAATCATGTTTGTTATCTGAATTTTGCGTCTCATTTTCCTATTCCACCATTACGCAATTATTCATAGGTGTTGTTGAGTTGTGTAACTAGCATCTCCAGCTGGAAATATAATGCTTTCCTATCCCCAGAATGCTGTTACCAATAAAACAACCCGCCAGTCTGAATGTCTGATTGTTGAAGGCGCAAATGGTCAGACTTGTACGCGGGAACATTCCAACTGAACTGAAAACTAGAAGCTGTGCCCTGTGGCCCTGTGCTAGTGCGCTACTATAAATTCAGACACGACCATCCCCATTTACCAGTAGCTTGGCCATCATACCATCTAGTTCCGACAAGGGAAAACAATGGAGTCCTCCGTCGAGGCGAGCTGGCACTCGTTCGATCCGTCAGTCGCCGTGGAGGACTCTGAGGCAATGGCCCAGCTGCTCGGCGTCCAGTACTACGGCAACGAGCAGAAGCAGCCGACGCCGACGCCGACGGCCATGTACTGGCCTGTCCAAGAAGCTGATCACCAGTACTACAGCTCGGTGCCGTGTTACATGCAGATGCAGCAACCCAACTCGGGCGCAAGCTGCTACGACCATGGTTACTATGGCAGCAACACGCCGTTCACGATGACCGGCGACTTCGTCTTCGTACCGGAGGAGCAGATGGCGGCGGACCCGAGCTTCATGCTTGATCTGAACCTCGACTTCGAGTACCAGGACGGCGAGGGGACCGGCCGCGGCGGTAACACGCCAGCGGTTTGCAAGAGGAAGCTGGAGGATCAGAAAGGCGAGAGCACCACGTGCACCGTTCCAAAGAAGAAATCGCGGTCCATCGCAGTACCGGTAAGTGCCATGAACTCGTGATCATCATTCATCATAGGTCCATTTCAGCGTGCATTGGATGGAGACATGGAGTAGCTAGATGATGCCTGACGGTGTGCATGTGTATGATGCAGGCGCCGAAGAAGGGCAAGAAGGCGCAGAAAGGTGCGTGCAGACGAGGCAACCAGGAGGAGAGGAACGGCGGCGCCGTCGACGGCAATGTTGCACGACAGCAACAGTGCTGCAGCAACGACTACTACCTGTCTGACGACGACTCGCTGGAGATGACGACCGCGTGCAGCAACGTGAGCTCGGCGTCCAAGAAGTCGTCGTCGTCGTCGGCAGGTGGGAAGGCCAGTGCCGGACGTGGGGCCGCCATCGATCCGCAAAGCCTCTACGCCAGGGTAATAACGATATCAAAATTCGCTCGACGACGACCGCGCGATGATGTGCTTTCATGTAGTCTCGTGCACTTGCCTGCTGCTGTCTGAATGTAGATTCTGAATTTTTCCTGCTTTTGCTGATGCAGAAAAGGAGAGAGCGGATCAATGAGCGTCTTAAAGTATTGCAGAATCTTGTACCCAATGGGACCAAGGCAAGTTAACCAGTGGCTTGAGACGGAAAAAGAACTCACAATTGTTTTTTTCTGAACGATGAAAAAGCTACTACTAAGTTCTAATGTATGTTTACGGCCGTGTTCTTTCAGGTAGATATCAGCACGATGCTTGAAGAAGCAGCTGAATACGTCAAGTTCTTGCAACTCCAGATCAAGGTTGGTTCTTGCAAAATTCTATCCACTAGCCAAAATTTTGTTGGTGTGTGCGTTGAAATTTCACTAGTATTCAGAACTTTTCGTTGTGTGCACAGCTGTTGAGCTCGGATGATATGTGGATGTTCGCTCCGATAGCCTACAACGGGGTCAACGTTGGCCTCGACCTCAAGATATCTCCACCGCAACAATGATTCACGCCAGACAGTGGCGTAGTCAGAAATTATACATAGGGGGTCGATCGAAAAGTTTCAACCGTATAAGAAAAAAAGTGTTTAGCTTATTTGCTTGGATTTTTGTACTAGGGCTAGTACTTAATTTTCCAAATTTATTCAATATTTAGCATTTAACCATCCACGTTGTTCTTTTCGAAAGTAATCCGACCACGACGGAGCCAAAAAAGAATATATATATATACATGAAGGTTTGCCCAATTTTTTTTTATAAATTTATGTGATTGTAGTAAAGTCATGAAAAAATATATGATAAAATCTTTAATTATATATTTATAAAAAGATGATTAAATTATATATTACATAAAACAAATTTGACGTGATGTTTGGGGGGGCAATGGCCTCTGCCAACCCCGGCTCCGCCAAGGGTGATGACTGAAGACGATGGCCGATGTTCATTGGCAACGCACATAGATTCTTCCCTCTTTGAATTTTGTTTGTTGTTCTCTAATTCATATGTAAACATATACGTTGGAGGACAGCCGGTTGCAACGAACCGCTCTACAATCCAACCACTGCCTCCTCGAAAAATAGACTGCACCTCACTGTTTGTTTAACAGTAGCCTATTTGCACACCGTTTTTTAATCGGTTGCTTTGACCGTTTAAACACTCGTTTTGCCTAAATATTGGGCTAGACGGCAGGTGTCCGACTGTTTACCGACCTGCTCATCCTTTTAACTTTAGATAGACAAATGTTCCAATACAAAGAGCATAATCAGCTTATTTTGCAATGTGCATCCTCTTGTTGGGCACTTTTTTTTGCGCATGTTATTAAATCTGCTGTGCAAAATGTATCTCTGCGAATAGAAGACTCTTCAATCTCTACAACATAAAAAGAACAAAGAAAAGCAGTTTTTAGTGCGACATTTGTTTTGAGTCTGTCCACCTCTATCCCGTGCGATCCCGCCCCCGCCTCCATAAGGAAACCACCACGTGCGATCCAGTCCACAAGGAAACGCCATGATTGCCTTGCATGCCCCAGTTGTCCCATCAACACTTCCTAAATCAACGCTCCCTAATCTCCTCCCCACAACACGCACACGGAAAGAAAAGGGAAGTCAGCCTCTGCTCCATCGCGCACGGCGCGCCCACCCCCTCGCCTCCCACATCGCCGCCAACTCTTGCCTCTGCGCCATCGCGCACGACGCCCACTCCCACGCCGCCAGTCTGCTACCAACCACGTCGTCACGCAGCCGCCCGCCACTGCCCCAGCCATCGCGCGGCGTCGTGGCTCTGGAGCTGCGCCTCTGCCAGACCATGGCCAGTCGCCACCAACTCATCCTCCTCGCACGTCGTCGGCGCCCGGTATCGCTGCCTCAGACGACGCTAACGGGGTGCGGTCTCCAACCAACTCCACCAGAACAACCCTAGGCCAGCCAGGAGCCAACACCATCACCGATGGCCGTAGGCTTGTGGCTGCTTGTATATTGCCCGTCGGTCACACATTCAGATAAGCAGTGAAGCAACAAGTTATTAAGATCTGTAATTGGTCCAATCATGTTTTAGTGATACATAATTACTAAGCGTGCATGATTTGTTTGGTTAGGTTCTTCTTTGTGCTCAAGAACCATCACGGGGCCAATCCTAGACCCTGGACATCTGCAAAGCAACCAGGAAAGCCCCCATGCCTAGCCTCATGTCCCTGCAGGTGCTCGATCACAATCTACCTCTCATTCGTTGATTACTCAGGATCTTCGTTTGAGTTCATGTTGGATTAGTGCAAAAATGTATTCTTTCCACTGTTGAGTTCATCTTGTTATCCTTCGATTCCAATCAAGGACGCATGCTTGGGTGTTCTTGTCGTATGTAAATTGCCTTTCAGTTCCTGCAATTAGTAGTTTCAGAGTCATTGGTTTTAGATTTCAGGATAGCAATATCAATATATTTGATGGCCGATTACACATGTGATGTGGTAAATTAGTACTTTCGGGGTAATTGTGACCAATTTGCAATTGCATCACTGTCGATTCTACAGCTAGCCATGGCATTTGCTTTTCGGAATAGCATTTCAGAATGGCCGATTCTACAGCTGTCGATTTGCATTTTGCATTTGCAAGTGGCCACGACCGATGTGCAGCTAGCCATGGCCGGATTTTTTTATAAAATTTAAACTTTTTTAAAAGAAATTTCAAATCTATCCCTGGTTTGAAAATATTTCCATATGGTATCCCTTTTGGTCGCGCCAAATCGGGGGTGGCGTGATTTTTACACATGTCGCGCCACCGCATGTGGCGCGACGCGTTCTCGCCACGGCTCCCCCGGTTGACCGGTGCTGCCGTGGATGGTGGTGGGGCCCAGCTTCGTCGCGCCACATGCGGTGCCGCGACGGGCCCTGTTACGCCGCACCACCCAATCTGGTGTCTTTAGGCATCACGGAATTTTTTATTTTTGTATTATTTTTTTTTGATTGGGTGGCGTGGCGTAACAGGGGGGCGTCGCTACGACGGGCGGGGCCCCACCACCATCCACGGCAACAGCACGGTCAACCTCGGGAGCCAGCGTGGCGGGGTACGTCGCGCGACATGTGTAAATATCGCGTCACCGGGTCACCCGACCGACGCGACCAAAAGGGATACCGCATGGAAATATTTTCAAACTGCTAGAAATCAGCTCGTCGATTCACAGGATAGAACACACAAGAACAAGTAGGACACAGGATGGGAGGAGAAGAGGAGCTCTGTTATTTCATTGCTTTCACTGCCTTTACATCAACTGAGTATGGCCTCCTTTATAGGGGGGACAATTAGGAAAGATACAAATTTGCTACAAAGATGAAAGTGGCTACGAGTGTTCTCCCTCGCTATTCTTTAATTGGCCACCATGATGAGTTCACCGCTTTGTTAACTCATTCATAAGGCCGCCTCAATGGTGAGTTTCATTGCGTTGTTTCCAAAACTATCATGTCATATAAAATGAAATGAAACTTGATGAAATTCCTACTCTCAATGGAGAGTTTCATCTTGTGGTTTCATAGGCATTTAATTTCATGACTCGTAGATAGTTGGTATTCGTGCCAAGAGAGTTTCACCAAGATGAAACTCTTCCCTTCTCTCTCCTCGAGTTTCATGCAAAAAGTGGACTTTTGCCGATGTGACACCCTATTTAATGTGCATGAAACGCTTATGAAACCCCCCATTGAGACTGGCCTAACACTCCCCTTGGCCAATTAAGTGCTATGCCAATGTCTAGTTAAAAACTCCTCTCAAAACCCAGTGGGAAAAAGAGTAGGAGAAAAGAGTACATTGCATGCATCGGCTTGAATTGCACCTTTTGCCTCGTTAAAAACCTTGCATGAGAAAACCCAAAGGGGATAAAACTCATCAAGGGAAAAAAGAGTACAACAGTTGATACTTTGGTCGGATCTTCGAGGATCGACCTATGACCTTCGGGGTCAAGTTTATGAGCTTATGCTTTCCAGGGAAATTCTCCCCCTGAACCTTGCAACTCTCTAAGTCGCTCTCATGCCAATTCCACGAACATGCTTGTGGAAGGTAGAGGTCGGGCAAAGATTTTGTGAACAAATCGCGGATTGTCACACGACCTAGCTTGCAGGATATCCACTTCCCCACTCTCTTGGAGCTCATGGGGATAGAAGAATTTAGGAGCAATATGCTTCGTGAGATTGCTCTTGACATAGCCCATATGCATCTGTGCAACACAAGCCGCATTATCTTCATAGATAATGGTAGGGGTATTGATAGTTTCCATGCCACATGACTTCGGATGTGATCAATCATTCGCCGTAGCCAAACACATTCACGTGCGGCTTCATATAATGCGATTATTTACGAGTGGTTGGTAGATGTTGCAACCAAGGTCCATTTTACTGCATCACCAGAAATGGTCGCACCACCACGTAGACAAACAAAACCGCCAGTGACTTGGCATTATGAGGGTCGGACATGTAGCCGGCGTCAACATAACCCACCATAGTGAAATCCCCTCCTTTTCGGGTACCATAATCCAAGGTCCCGGGTACCTTGAAAATACCCGAGGATAGTTTTTATGCCAACCCAATGTCTTCGGTGGGGGGGCGGTCTTTGTACCTTGCCAACAGGTTTATCAGCAAATGCAATATCGGACCTTGTGCAATTTGCAAGGTACATTAGTGCTCCTATGGCACTTTGAGATATGGAACTTCAGGTCCCAATATTTCCTCATCCTCATCCTTGGGTCGGAATGGGTCTTTATCCATTTCTAATGATCGAACGACCATAGGGGTTTTTCGAGGGGATGTCTTCGGCCCATATTAAACCTTTCAAGTACCCTCTTAGTGTAGGTGATCTGGGTGTACAAACACTCCTTCAGGGGAGGTGTTCGAGCCGCGAGCCCAAAACAGAACTTGGTTTTACCCAAGTCTTTCATCTCAAACTCCGTCTTGAGGTAAGTCGATGCTTCCTCAATATCCTTTGTGGTTCCAATGATGTTCAAATCATCAACATAGACTGAGATGATGCAAAATCCATCTTTGGATTTCTTTATAAACACACAAGTGAAAGGTCCTAATGGCTAGAGGGGGGTGAATAACCTATTAAAAATTCTTGCAACAACACTAAGCACCCGGGTTAGACAATAAGATGGCGTAGCAAATAAGCAATGCTTCAACTAGCTAAGCAAGCCACAAGTCAATTCTATTGTCTCTAATTCACACAAAGGCTATGTCGCTAGTTTACTCCTAGGTGAACAAGCAATTCTAACCAATTCTACCTCTAGGAGCTAACAAGGCCAAGCTAAACAAACTAGCTACTCAACCTTAACAAGCTAAGCACCCTAGCAAGATATACTACCAAGTAAATACAAAGAGGTGCTCGAATACAATACCACCGTTGTCGAGTAGAGGTTGTGGCCAATCACCGTGTACAAGAAATCTCCAACGAGCAAGAACAATGACACGATGATTTTTCACCGAGGTTCACGTGCTTGCCGACACGCTAAGTTTCCGTTGTGGCGACACACTCACTTGACGTATGCTAAGCTTAATGGCCGGTGCCAAATCCCCTATGGGAGCTCAAGCAAACGATCACAAGAGAGGGTCCAACAAGCCACGAGCAATCCACTAGTGCTCCTTTCGCGAATCTCCCGCGGGGGGAACGACCCCTCACAATCACCACCTGTGGCCTCAAACAAGCTCCACTTGAGCTCAACACCGCCTCTTGCTCCAAGCCGCTAGGGAACCGGGCAAATTCCCAAGAAAACAAGAATCCCGCGGCTTCTCCAAGGATGAAGTGCCTCTAGATGCAACCACCAATGCAATGCACTTCTATCACTCTCAATCTCACCAAGAATTCGAGTTATGGATGGAGAGATGAGTGGAGAGGAGTCTCACAAGCTCACTAGCAAGTTAGAGTGTTCAAATGTGCAAGGGAGAGACTATGAAACCGGGCAAACTCATATATATAGCCTCCTCCACGAGATAGAGCCGTTGCCTTCAAAATGTGCTCTTTTTCGGGGTGATCGGACGCACCGACCGGAAGCACCAATGGTCCGGTCAAGCGTCCGGTCACCGCTTCCGGCGCTACCGACAAGGCACGGGCCCACAGTTGGCGCCCTCCTCCGTGTGCCCGGTTTGGTTCGGTCCAGGTTCCCGGCCGCGTCCGGTCGAAATCCAGCGTCGAAGTCCAAAACATGCTCTCGAATTTCGATCGGACTCACCGACCGAGCCACCGCAGCATGCGTCCGGTCAAAGCTCGAAAGTCCCGGTCGACTGAAAATAGCAGCTTCTTCATCTTTTTTCTTTGCTCTTTGCTTCAAACTTGCTTCGCCTCTTTCCAAGGGTTGCCAACACGTCAAGATGACCACGTTATCATCAATGTTAGCACGTCGATAAGTTAGGCAAGATCGAAGTTAGTGCTCTCATTGTCCTAAATGCAATATGCAAGTCAATTGGACCTAGAAGCACTTCACCAAAGGATTGTCGCCGCATTCCCTCTTGATAGTCGGCTATCTATCCTATAATGTGATCACACGCTCTATCGTGTCCACAAGTGTGTCATCAATTTTTAAAAACCAAACATGAGATTTCAATCTCCCCCTTTTTGGTAATTGATGACAACCAACTCACAAAGATATGAAATAAAATTCAATTGAACTTGAATTGCTTGCCCATAGCATTTTGATCATGAATCAAGGATTGGACAAACATTTCAAGGTTCGGTTTTTGGTAGTAGTAGCTCCCCCTACATATATGCTTCCATGTGTTTGGATCAAGTTGGCACATATGTATGGATAGAAATCTTGGGGAGAGTCGGAGAGATACTAATACCAAAAGAGATGCTAAGGTTCTAGAAATTGGACCTTTGAAGCGTGAAACCATCGGAGTCCTTAGCATCAATGTAACTAGACAATCATCAAAACTCAACATACCCCATGAGATCAACATTATAGGCTAAAATGTGAGCTTTGTCTAGATACATCCTATGCATGCTAGTTGGTCAATACACCAAACAATTTTCAAAAACTAGCATACACCAAGCAATCATGTATATTGAATTTAGATTGCCAATGCAACATTTCATTATGATCATGCACATACAAATGCACAAATAGTTTATGAGCTTGCTCCCCCTATTTGTGTGATTCTTTCCAACATCTTTGTGACTTATTTCTTCCCCTTTGTCAACAATCACCAAAATGGTGTAAATGAGAGAAATCAAGTCAATCAAAGTATCACATGTGGTCTCATCTAGATCACTTGCCTTTCCATGTATTCAAGTTTGAACCAAGGACAAGCTTTTTCACACCTCATATACATAAAGGTTATCTTGCACCATGTTAGAATACACATCAATAGCGCATTTTCTAGAGTTGACACTAGGATTGTAAGCACATAAACATGTCATATGCCACCACTAGTTCATAGAACCAATCAAAGCTATAGTGGTGCACACATACATTGAAATCATTTTGTTTTCCATGAATGAGCCTATAAAACATGCATGATGTTTAGATGCACTAACAAGTCCTTAGCAACATATGAATGCCATGACAACCAACTTTTACCTTGAGTTTGTCGAAGGAGAGGCATGTCATATAAGTGGGGTGCATCAACTCAAGTTAGAGAAGTCAATGATGTTCAATTCTCCCTTTAGCATGCAAAACCTTTTCTCATCAAGTGGCTTGGTGAATATGTCGGCTAGTTGATCTTCGGTGCCAATACCCATGATACAAATGTCACCCTTTTGTTGATGATCTCTTATGAAGCGGTGCCTTATATCAATGTGCTTTGTTCTTGGATGTTGAACCGGATTTTGGGTCATCTTTCTTGCACTTTCATTGTCACAATACAATGGGACTTTATCAAATTAGAATCCAAAATCCTTCAATGTTGACCTCTTCCAAAGTAATTGAGTGCAACAACTTCCCGCACTAATGTATTCGGCTTCGGCGGTTGAAAGAGCAACACTATTTTGCTTCTTTGAAGACCATGATACTAGTGACCTTCCAAGGAATTGACATGTGCCACTTGTGCTTATTCTATTGATCTTGCACCCTCCATAGTCGAAATCCGAATATCCAATCAAATCAAACTTGGATCCCTTTGGATACCATAGTCTAACATCTTGTGTGCCCTTCAAGTACCTCACAATTCTCTTTGTTGCTTTGAGCTGACTTTCTCTTGGATCGGATTGATATCTAGCACACATGCCCACACTAAATGCTATGTCCTGGTCTTGATGCGGTTGCATAGAGCAAACTTCCAATCATAGACCTATACTTCTTTTGCTCAACCATGTTGCCACTTGGATCGGGGTCTAGGCTTCCATTGGTTGCCATTGGTGTGGACATTGACTTGGCATCTTGTAGATCAAACTTCTTGATCATGTCTTTGATGTACTTGCCTTGACTAATGAATGTGCCATTCTTCATTTGCTTGATTTGGAGACCAAGAAAGAATGTGAGCTCTCCAAGCATTGACATCTCAAACTCATTGGCCATCATCTTAGCAAACTCTTCACAAAAACTCTTGGTTGGTTGACCCAAAGATAATGTCATCCACATATATTTGCAACACAAACAAGTCTTTGCCAATCTTCTTGGTGAAGAGAGTGGTGTCCACCTTACCTATCTTGAACCCTTTAGAGGGGAGAAAATCTCTCAACCTCTCATACCAGGCTCTTGGTGTTTGCTTCAACCCATACAAAGCCTTCTTCAACTTGTAGACATGGTTGGGATACTTCTCATCTTCAAAGCCCGGTGGTTGTTCAACATACACCAACTCATTGATGAAGCCATTCAAGAATGCACTTTTCACATCCATTTGATAGAGTTTGATGTCATGAGCACATGCATAAGCAAGCAAGATTCTAATTGCTTTAAGTCTAGCAACCGGTGCATAGGTCTCTCTAAAGTCAAGACCCTCTACTTGAGTGTACCCTTGAGTTAGGCAACACGTCAAACTTGCTTCGCCTCTTGCCAAGGGTTGCCAACACGTCAAGATGACCACGTTATCACCAATGTTAGCACGTCGATAAGTTAGGCAAGATAGAAGTTAGTGCTCTCATTGTTCTAAATGCAATATGCAAGTCAATTGGACCTAGAAGCACTTCACCAAAGGATTGTCGCGGCATTCCCTCTTGATAGTCGGCTATCTATCCTATAATGTGATCACACGCTCTATCGTGTCTTGATCACCAAAAGAAAAACCCTATCAAGATACCTTTGCCTTGATCTCACGGGTTCCTCTCAAGCCGATCACCGCGCTCGCGCTGGCCGGGAGCCGCGCGCCGCGTCGGTAGGGGGCTGCGCGGCCGCGCTAGGACGGCACGCAGCGTGCGACGCGGGCCGGGGGGCGGAGCAGTGGGCCAGCGGCGCTCCTCGTGGCGTGGGTCAACCCGGGGGCGTGGCGGCGATCAAGATCCCGCCATAGGGTACCGCGCACATCGGGGCGCCAGCGCTGCGTGGTCGGGCACCATGGCCTTCGGGGCCGTGCGACGACGGCGGCGGCGTGGCTCGCCGGATCACGAGCTCGGGATGGACCGATTCGCTCCCTTCAGGCGTAGCGTGCTCGACCTGCTCGCCTTCGGGGACGAAGGTAAGAGGTTCATGTATGTGCGTAGGACATCGCTTGCTCATGGCCATCGGTGGTGGTGCCACTCTGCGGTTTTTCGGATACGGGGACCGGATCCACCGAGCCCACTCTTCTCGCGGTTTTCGGATATGGGGACCAGATCCACGTGCCATGAGGGCAGTCATGGCGGCGGCGGCGGCTTTGTGAAGGCCTGCTCTTCCATGCTCATGAAGTCCGGGCCCTTAGAGCCTTTGTGGTCGCCATCCGGACGACGGTTTTGTTCCTTATGCGGGTAACTTGTCCATGCTCATCTTCGGGATGGCTGGATGTGTTCGTGTGTGCTTGTTCCGCGAGGTGTTGTAATATAAGAACAAGCAATGTTTGTAAGAACTGATTTCTCACCTTCTTACCCTAGCTCCGGTAGAACTGGTGCTGATAACGTGTTAGAAATTAGCTCGTCGATTCACAGGATAGAACACACAAGAACAAGTAGGACACAGGATGGGAGGAAAAGAGGAGCTCTGTTATTTCATTGCTTTCACTTTGCCTTTACATCAACCGAGTATGGCCTCCTTTATAGGGGGACAATTATGAAAGATACAAATTTGCTACGGTGATGAAAGTGGCTACGGTGTTCTCCTCCTGCTATTCTTTAATTGGCCACCATGATGAGTTCACTGTTTGTTAACTCATTCATAACACAAACCAGGGATAGATTTGATTTTTTTTTTTAAAAAGGTTAAATTTCATAAAAAAATCCGCCATGGCCAAGGACTAGGAGTTGCTTGGTGCACATGCACACAGTTCAGGAACCTCCTTTACATGCAGCCTATGCTTGATCAGAAGGTACTATATATAGCAAGAGATATTATCAAGATATTTGGCTTGTAACTGTTTTTGCGTTTGTCTTGAGATGCATCCAGTTTGAGTATGTTAGATGGTATTGAGTACTCCCTCCGTCTCATTGAGTTTGTCACCCCGGATTCCGTGCCATCATTTTTCGATCATTCGTCTTATTCAAATTTTTACACAAATATAATTTATTTTTTTATGACTTATTTTATCAATAAAGATACTTGAATATTGATTAATTTATTTTATTATTTGTATAAATATTTTGAATAAGACGGATGGTCAAACATGAAGTTCAAAAGTCAAAAACGACAAAATCCATGGGGACAGAGGGAGTATGTTCGAGTTGTTGCTGCAAAAAGATTGTGTCGGTTTGTGTTGACTTTACTGAAGACTTTCATACCTGTGCTTCCTAACACAAATTACCTGCAAATAATAGAAACAAAGCAAAGATATTTGCCATGGCTGCCACTAAATTTTGGGTACCTTAATTTTCAAATAAATTTCCTTGCAAGAGATCTTAGTAAATGTGTTTTTGTTTAGTCTTAACAAATTAGCATGGGGAAGCTCGTTTGCAGCCTCATCAACTCCACCAAGATCATCAGCTAAGCAGCATGTCATTCTTCTGACCTTCTGTTGTTTTTGTCTACTTCACATGTCCTAAAATTTTTTGCCGATTGATTTAAAATTGTTGCTTGTAAACCTTGTTAGTTTTGGAGCTGGAGCCTAAATTACAGGACCTATTACTCTTGATTCCTTCTTGCAGATTTAGAGAGTATTTATGAGTTAGTGAATACACTGCAAAATGACATCTCTGTACATGGAGAATAGGTTTCTTAAGAAAAGTTACTCTGAATGATAAGTTCATAAAAAATCTCATAGGTATAATTACATCCACTTAGATGTGATGTGTTTTATTTCAGTGTGTTCATGAGGGGCATAACATTTTCAGCGAGGAGTGTCACAGATTCAATAAAGGGAGTCCACGTCCTACACTTGCAAGAAGTGAGTTCAGTTGTCCATTGCATCTATGGCGTTAGGCTGATCCTGAGTACTCTTCCTGCACCCTTCTTTTCCAAATTTATTATGTTGCCAATTGTCAATAGATGGTCATACTATCTACCATGTGAGGATCTGCTTGAAAATATGAAGACTTCCTACATGTCTATTTTTTAGTTTATATTGTAAATGAATAATTGGATCTTTTTCATTTTGGAGAACCTTGACACTTATATGTCATTTTCAAGGATAGAGATATCTTTGTTATCTGGTATTCATTGCTTAAACTGTGTCATTTTCATGCGATCCGTGTGTTTTTATATAAAACTAGCAAAACATGCCCGTCGTTGCACCGGGACGTCGATTATTGTCTAATACTTGTGCCTAGTAAATATATATATCAATGCATATCAATATCACGTGGTGCTACACTTATACGTGCGTGAGACTTGAAGAATTTTTTTTGAAACGGTGAGACTTGAAGATTTTAATCAAGGACCACATTATACATTAATTTATTTTTGAATTGGACTCAATGTACTACAACGTATATCAACAAACTAAATATACTTTGTTTTAATATTATGTATGGATATGTATATCACATATGTGCTAGCTTGGGAGCAGCTCATCTATATGTCTCTGCCAGCAGCCACGCCACAATGATGAACGACTGCATCACATAAAGGTCGAATCAATGATTGGAAAAGAAAATAAAAAGGATATTTAAATGTCAATGAATTGAAATTAGAAACGAAATAAAGCCGATTTGTATATATAAATCGATCAGCAGCAGATGGGAACGAACATACATACCCTGATTGCGATCTTCCAAGCACGACCCGACGGGCAGCAACCTGCTGCTGGTTCGGCTTTCTGGAGGCCGCCGCCTACTGCGGCATCGTCGTCGTCTTCGCCGGCGTTCTTCTAGGAGCGAGTAGAAGAGATCGTAGTAGTCAGCCCTCGTCCTCCTAGACGACGCAGCTACGTTGCACGAGTTTTGTAAGTTGTAGTATAAGCTGTACGAAGTGTAAAAGTCCAATCAGGACTCGTGTACACAGGATCAAGGCTGGATCCAATAAGGACTCGCGTGCGTACATCTGTTGTTGAATGCTTTGGGCGCTTTGTTGGCAGAGCACCCGTGGCTGCGAACGAACGCGGGAAGGATCGGTACAGCTCACCCCCGGGCGTTCGGGTTACCCGCAAACTTCGGGTCGGGTAGTTCGGGTTTTCAAAAGTTCGGTTAATAGACTTTGCTACCCGAAATCAGCCCCGAAATTTCTCTACCCGTAATTTCGGTACCCACGATTTCGGATTCGGGTTCGGGTAAAACCCAATATACCCGAATTTTATAAAATCACAACAAACGCATATCAAATTGAGCAGATAAATTTTTGCATCAACTAAATCGTAGATCAAATTGAACAGATAAATAACATAGTTAATAGATCATAGATCCACTCATCTACAATCAAATCGATTTCGATGTGATCGATCTCAATGAGGTCGATGCTTTCGGCGGTTGCTAACTAGCGGCCGACCGGCAGCGAAAGATCGATCTTGCTTGGTGGATGTCGAGGGACAAAGGGAGACAGGCGGCCGGGGTCGGCAGAGAGGTGAGGGGCCGGCAATGGGCCGGAGGGAGCCAGTGGCGTGCATGCGGCAAAGGAGGTCCGTCGTCCCGGCGGCTTGATTCTGCGATGAATGCGGCCATGCTGACGCCCCTTCGCTAAATCTGGCGGCGACCGCTAGGCGAGGAGAGGGCGAAAAAAAGGGGAAGGACGAGAGGGAGTGGTTGATAGTAGTCGCATGCAACTGTACAGCGGGAGCGACCAGGCGAGGCGAGGGGCTGGGCGAAAAAAATTGAAATTGTATAGAACACCTTACAGGTGGAAAAAAAAATTCAGAGGTTATTAGGAAAGAGGTGAAAAGAAAAAAGGGTGGAAAACGGTGGCAGAAAAAAGAGGTGGAAAAAGAGGTGGGACTGAAATTTTCTCTCTTTATTAGTAGGTATAGAGGTTATTAGGAAAGAGGTGAAAAGAAAAAGGGTGGAAAAACGGTGGCGTAAAAAAAGAGGTGGAAAAAGAGGTGGGACTTGAAATTTTCTCTTTATTAGTAGGTATAGATTTAGTTATCTCAGAAGAAACGCGACGCGGACGATACCAGTACCTCTCTAAATAGACAACCGTAGCATTAGCATCTATGGTCGGCATCCGAGATCAAGGGCGAACCAGGAGCAACAAATTTTCCCCAAGTGAAACAATTGGGGGTAAAGATTTGTAAACTAGAACAGGCAGTGGTGGACCCAAAGGGTAGTACAGATAGGCCCTTACTACGAATATGGCCCATAACTAGTTTAGGACTCCGTATTTTCGATCTTTTGGCCCATTTAAAAGCTGGCCCAACAAATAACTGAAAGACGGCCACCGGTGCCCGTCTGGACTCTAGCACGCCCCGTGCCCCAGCCCTGCGCCGACCCCGTGTCCCTAGGACCCCAAGTGTCGAGGCCGCGAGCGACCGTCGAGCATCGAGTGCCGAGGCGGACGGAGCCACGGCGGCTTCCACGAGCAACGAGGGTAAGCGACGCCGCCCGCCGCCCCCGAGCGTCGAGTCCGAGTCTCCCGAGCGGCACCCCGCTGGCCGCCGCCCCACCTGGGCCTGGCACTGCCGCGCTGGTCATTGGTCGGCCGTCGCCAAACCTGACGGAGTGACGGTGCTCCTGTTGCGGCACTGAGCCGCGCCCCGCTCCGGCCCGTCGGGTGCGCAACCTGCAGAGCAGCCAGCAGCGCGCCAGCGCCTCTCGACAGGTGAGTGTAGTTCTGATTTTCTGAAGTTCTAAGCTCTCCCAAATCTCATACCTAGGGTTGGATACTGAGCAGTGAGCACTGGACTGTAAGATTGATCTTAGGGATTTTTGTATATGATAAATTGGTGTGTTTTATTTATTATTGGTTAGGGAAAAACATATAATCGAATGAAATTTCTTGTCATTTTTAAGGAAGTGAGGCATTAGAAATCTCTTGTGAATGAAATTTCTTAGTTAGGGATCCATTCTGGTGAATAAAATCGAACCTTTTAAATGTATTATCACAATTTGTTTAATTTACAATAATGCATACTGTTTTTTTTTTAAAAATTACCTTATTACATATAAATTTTTTTTGACTAGGACTACCCTCGTATCAAACCCTGGGTCCGCCATTGAGAACATGTGTTACACTCTTGCAGTGGGATTTGTATATCTGATAGTTATGCAGCGTGGAGGACAATTGTGAATTGGATTGTCTAATAAAGTAATAGTTTTAAAATTTGCAGGAGACATATCAAGTTGTTTGGCGATAATGGATCCAAAGCATTCGGCTGAAGTGTCCAAGTACAGTTTCATGACTCCCAGTATCTTTTAGCACTAAATGAATCACAGTTTCAGTTCATTCATAAGATAATAAAAAGTCGTCTGCAGGCATTTGGACAAGCAAAATCAGGCACTAATGGAAACATACCGAGCAATGTCCCATGAGTTGCATAAACTTCAGGTGACCCTCTGATACTTTGAAAATATTTTGCTGTGGCATTAATATTTGATATACTGATCCTATTAAAACTTTATACAGGTAGAAGAAGAGACACTCATGCGCAAGTTGTATGAAGTCATGTCTGTGGAAGGGCTTCTTCCAAAGGTATTCTTTGCCTACCTATGGATGCTATGGAAGGTTTACAGGGCTGGTTCAGTGTTTGGGTTATTCTTTTGGAGCTAGCATCATGTTTCCAAGAAGCCAGCTGTGTTTTTCTTTTTCTGTTTTTAATTTATAGTGCTGAGCAAACTTTTGAAATTTCACTTAGGACTGGAACATATATTGCTTTATTACATTATATTGTAAAATTCAGGATGTGAAGGTAAGAAGAGATTTTGTTTTTTTTTTTTTTCAAAAAGAAGATAAGAGGAATTAACCTGCAACTTTTCTAATAGTATTCTTGTTAGTCCTTATCCTATATTGCTCTTTTTATTATAATGTTGAACAAATGACTAGCATAATAGTTCTGGTAAAAATTTCTCATATAACAGACATGTCTAGCCTATAAAGGAGATTCTGATAGAAGTAACCTGGATTGATATGATAAAAGAAAATCTAGTCCCCATGCCTGCCTGAGACCTAACTGATGTTCTGACAGAAGTAAACCTGCATCTGCTTCTACTGCTCGAGCAATTTATAGCATCCATATTTAAGACCAAAAGGAGGTGCTGTGATACAATTTATTCAAAAAAAAAGGTGCTGTGATACAAGTAACATGTTTTTTTTTTGAAAAAAAAAAAACTGTCGAACCTCTAGATTGAGCTTAACTATCACAATTTAAGGAGCTATTTAGTTTTAAATAGAAAAAATGGAATAATCCTAAACCTATAGGCTCAGGAGTCTGCTAGTTATGGCCGTTGATGTTTACCCAACTGTAAGCCAGTATGTATCAATGCTGGCACCTGAAGTGTTGGCAGAATTGATAAAACAACATCTGCCTCCACAACTTTTATTGCAGTCCCAGCATGGTTTGTTTCAATCAAGTTGCTTCTCATGTTTATGCTGTGTACTCCATCCTTTTTCTACTGCACTTTGGATGTAATGACTAAAAGGCTTCATTTTGTGTTTCTAATAATTGATGCAGCGCAAGACAGAAAAGCAACAGGGTGAAAATGTTGTGGGATCAACTCTGGAGAGCCAAGACCAGGAACCATAAAATCTTATGCGACTTGCAATATGATCTGACACCAATGCCAGTTGATCTGGAGAGCTAGTGCTTGTTAACTTCTGAATCGCAGTATTCTACCATCACAACTTGGTGACCACTACATTTAATTTCACAGTTGAAAATTTAACCTGAGTATTAGTTTTCTGAGGAATTACATACAGACAAACAGAATCACTCCTTTTTGGCTCCTATATGCTTCATCTGAGGTTTTATTTTTGTTTTACCCTATTTTAGAGCTATATCTGTTCTCACGGATCGTGATTACACACAAGAACCCTGCTTGTATCTTTCTTTTGTTTTGGCTGACATAAGTGTTATGAATTCTGATTGCTCCAATATAAGTTCAATGCAGAACTGTGGCATACCGTTTGTTTTTGTCAGTTCCCCGGAGCTCTGGCACTGATACGAGTGTTCTTTAGCCCATCAACTTAAGCTATCGAATTGTCCCGGCAAAATGCGCGAAGGCCGCCTGTAGGATTATATGATTTTAAACTGGTATAAATAGCGTTGTGGTGGGTATAGGTGCCAGGATGCAACCAGGTTCTCTGATTTAATTTCAGTGCGCTTCTGTTTTTTTTTTCATTTCAAGCAAGTTTCTTATTACATAATTATTATAACATTTGTATTTTGAAGTTGTTTCTTTTAAATCAAAACTATCAGCCCATTTTTTCATTCAAGCAAGTTTCTTCTTATATAATTACAATTACAAAATTTATATTTTGAAAGTATGTTAAAAAAAAAATCGAAACCTAACAATCCATCATAATTTCAGTGGCCTTTTTACTCCTTTGCGCCAGTTTGTCTTATATAATTGCAGATTTTTGTAGAATTTGAAAGTCTTCTCTTTAAGGATAATGGAAACTATCAGGCCATCAATCGTGATATCAACGTTAGATGTCTACTTTCAAAAAAAAAAAAAAAAAAAAAAAAGGTTAGAGGTTGTCTAATGGACTTGTTCTGTCCATAATGGCTGATCCCTCGGTGATCAGAATCGTGGAAATACTCCCCGTTCCAAATTATTTGACATTTCTAGTTTCAAAACTTTTTGCTATATCTAGATCTATGTTATATCTAGATACACAAAAAGCTATGAATATAGAAATATCAAAACATCTTATAATCCGGCACAAAGGAAACGGAAAGTAGCTTTAGCTGGATGGTAATGTGAATTTTTTTGAACTATGTAAAAAAAAAAATTTGTTTCTAGTTTCCTCATTAAATTTTTGGGGGTTAAAAACGACGTAGTTATCGCCTTGCCTTGCCGCCCCTCGGTGATCAGAATCGTGGCCCTCCCCGTTCCAAATTATTTGGCTCCTTTGAAGAGCAAGTTTCAAAGCTTTTGCTAAGCCCCAATAGCTTTTTCTCTAAAAAAGCTTTTTTTAGTATATCTAGATCTCGAATATCTAGATACACAAAAAAAGTAACTATGAATACTCAAAAATAAAAATAGGGGCCTTGATTTTGGGGGGCAAAGGAAACGGAAAGTTACTTTAACTAGTGGTAATAGAGTCTAAATTTTGATGACTCCATTCAAGAAACGATTTGTTCTAAAGTAATTTATTATGTAGCACAAACAAAAAATTATCTTATTTTTCCTTCCTCTTTCTCAATAAATGACTGTCCACATAAGCAAATTTTTTACAATGTAATGTATATGGACTAGAGAGTACCTTAGTCCTTGGCTCCGTTACTAAAACTAGGAGAATTTCCCACGCGTCTACTCATAGCAAAGAGAAAAATACTAATGAATTTGATTAGATGCTAGCTTTATTATACAAATGAGTTTGATGCTAAATGAACTTATAATTATAGTTTCTAGAGATAAATTAAAGGAATATGGAGGACAAACAAAGTAATTATCTGGGGCCTGATGTTTCCTCGATAAATAATCCGGAACCAAGTGGAGGATATTACCTGGGTTCACAGTGGTAATGTGATATGGACACCTACCATATATAAATCATTTAGTAGAGTTTATTTTTATAAGAGTTATAGATAGATTTGCACGAAATTTCTCGATGAGCTCAATGAAGTAAGAAAGTGCGTATTATCCGAAGAAACCTTCTGTCTTCTCACAATTTCGTGCAACCCCCGCCCCCACAAAACCGAGGAAGAGACCTGCCGACTTCCTTCTCTCGTTCCCTAGCAGCCAAACCAAAGGCGTCTCCACCTTCCTCGATCCAGCCATGTCGTCCGCGCCGCCTGCACACCAGTCCAAACCTTCCCACCACCGCCGCCAGCACCACAACCTCGGACAGAGGCCGCAGCAGCCGCCGCCGCAGCGCTACGTCCCCAAATCCACCGCCCCCGCGGCGCCAAAACCCTCGCCCCCGTCCCCGTCCCCGTCCCAGCCATCGCTCACCACCGCGCTCCGATCATCGGCCGCCTCGTCCTCCGCGTCCGGCTCTGGCGGGAGCTCCAGCGGTAGCGTAGGTGGCGAGGCGGCAGATGCATTCGTCGCGTACCTGCCGCATGACGAGGCGGTCGCGGCAGGTCTCGGCGGCCTCGACGCACATGAGTCACAGGTCGTCGTCGACCTCCTCAACGACGCACTCGCCGCGCTCCTCCGGGCCAAGCCTCGCGAGTTCTGGCTCCAGGGTAAGCGGAACATTCGCCTTTGCATTGCTCGCTGATCGAACCTACTATTGCTTGCTTCAGTATAGTTGGTCGACTGAATTTAGTGCTCCTTCTGATGCTTATCCGTTCAGAACAAACCAATGCTGTCCTCTAAGTACAGAATTCATGCGAGTACTTGCTTGGGATCTCGCAGTGTTCTTATTGTGCAATTCTCTTTCTGTGATTTTGTTTATTTTCTGCTTTGTATCATGTATGCATACAAATTTAATTTAGTGGCTAACTAGCTGACCTCCTGTTTTGTGTGTTTTTGTTGATAATACTGTAAGATGATGAGTCCTCATTTAGTTTGACGTTCACCTAACACTTTGATTCTTATTCTTAGCACTACATGCATTGTTTAGATACTTTTCCTACCTATATGTTAAGTTGCAGGTCAAGCCTCTTAACGAATTAGGTTTTTCTGTGCAGTTTTAACTTTACCAGTTTCTTGTGGCAATTCAAGTAGCAGGCCCAGAAAAACGTATCTCTAGCTATTGGTTATTTGTTGGTTGAATTTTCAATTATGCTCATATTGTAGAGAAAATCTCAATTAACAGTTCAAATCTTGAAAACGCAATCTCAATTGCTCTTTACACATGAGATGCCTCTGCAGTGGTTCACATATACATAATGGTGATTGGGACAAACGAGTCATACTATCTGAAGTCCTTTATTTAGTGTTTCAGACAAATAACCGTCACATTTTATTTAGCACGGAAATATAAGGTGCAGAAGGCTATATTAGAACCTATGAGCAGTTTGGCATACTCAATCTCATGCCTCAGATCTGATCCCTGTGAACCAAGTGATGTTTGAAACTCCCTCACCTATCTTCAGCTGACTTAAAGACAATTGGATTTAGCATTTAGTGAAATGAAACGATGGATAAGAGGGATGAGGGAATTCCGACCTCCCACTTGGATCCTAGGCACAAGATTGAGTATGTGCATGTTTTCATCGTTATAATCTTGTGTGCACCTGATACTTCCTATTAACTTATCAAGTACTATTCGCGCAGCGTCTTGCACACTTGCCACATTCCTGAATACTCAGTTAGGGAAACAGGGTAAAGATGGTGTCTATAGACTTTTCAGCTGTGAATACTAATGTTTAGATGTAACTGCAGAAGGATCTGTCATGTGCCCTAGATTCTCAAACAAAAGTTATCTCAATAATCGATAGTTCAATAAATAGATTAGTCAATATGGTTAATTTAATATGTTGTTGTTCCACAACTGGTACTTAACGACAGCTGCATCTGAACTTTGTCAATGACATATGCTAACTTTTGTTCTTTCCCAGTGGCACAGAACACATCTCTGCATGAATTCCTTGATAGTTATCTACAATTCAGGCACAGGTGGTATGATTTGCCACATCGGGGCCCAAGGGGGACTGTAGCAGGTTTGGTTGTTGGGGAGCTTGAGCTTTGCCGTCGTGTATTTATGGTCCTCTATCGCATGTGAGATTTCTATCATTTGCCATCTTCTGTCGTTTTGTTACCTTTTCACTGAGTTGTTTTTTGTGTGTTTTAGATCCTCAAATAAGGATCCTGGAGCAGGTCGTGGTGAGTCCCTTAGCATGAAGGAGCATGCAGGTGAAATTTTATGTCACTCATTTATTCATTGTGTGGGGTTTATTGATTCCACCATTGGTTTGAATATACTCTGTTTGTATTCTCAATCCCACAATGTTCCTTTGTAGCCCTTCTGCTGGAGAAAAAATGCTTGATCTGCCAAAATTGTTGGACATATGTGCTATATATGAACATGACAATGCCAAGTTAACAAGTTCACTGGTGGGTCCATCAACTAGTTTTTTTTTTTTTCCTTGAACACACCCTCAAGTAGTTTTTGTTATTTGGTTGTTTTAGGAATTTTTTTTTTTTTCAAATCAAAGTATATTTTGTTCATTATGTTTAGCTAAATTTTCTTAATTGTGAAAACTCATGCTGCTTTGTGCATCTCCAGGTTACGAATGTTATTAATGTGCAGCCAAGCGTCCTGGATGGCATTAATATTGTCATTCCCCAGTTCTTGAACATTTTCCACACGATGCATGATAGGTGCATGACATCTTTACAGGTGATCTTTGTCTTTCCCCTCCTATCCCTTGTGGTTACTCTTAATATTTGTAAAAGGTCTTATTTGTTTGTAGCAATATTCGATAGCATTGTTTAATAGTTACTGTTTGTATGCCCGGAGAAGCCACATATGTGCATGTGGGGCTTATCATATTTAATTTACATATTGTGCTCTTCTTTTGGATCCAGGATTTCCAGTTTTATTGATCATGCTATAAATTATTATTTATTGCTGATTCCTTAGTTTCTCCATTTCATGGTCCCTTAAATTGTTATTTATTGCTGATTCCTTTGTTTCTCCATTTCATGGTCTCTTTGATGTGTGTGTTACATGTGTGCAATATTTGGTCAGCTATTCATATTGTATATAATCTCATACTCTTCTACCTCATTATTGTTTACTGTGTATGTGTATCTCTACTAACCTTCTCATAAAAAATTTAGTTCCCTGTTCCTTTCAGCATTACTGCTGCTATTATTGTTTACTGTGTATGTGTATCTCTACTAACCTTCTCATAAAAAATTTAGTTCCCTGTTCCTGCTAGTTTGGTTAAGAGATTTGTTTCTGGCAGTTGACACAATCCATTAGCTTTTCCAGGATATTGTTATCGTATTCGTACTTGGCAGCTGAAAATGATTATTAGAACTAAATGATTTCCTTTAGGGCTTGTCTGGGTGTATTCGGTTTGGCATCAATCCACATGTGTTAGGGTGGATTGGGGTGTAATTTAGTTTGAGTTCCACTCCAATCCACCCTAACACATATGGATTGATGTCAAACCGAATACATCCAAACAAGGCCTTAAAGTTAAAGTGCATTAAAATTTCATGTGCAATTGTTTACTTATTGTGCTTAATCTTTATGGACCAGTAATAGCAATAATGAATTTGTCGTGCATTCTTGGCTATTGGATGATAGTTCTTTCCCAGTATCCTATTTGTATTGGGCCTCATCTTAACCCCAATTGAATTCAGGTGCTCACTTCAACCAGGTCAATTGATAATGGATATGTTCAGCTTCAGAAAGATTTTTTGGAGGTTACTTCTATCCATGCAGAACTTATTCTGATTTGCCTGCTTTATATTTTTCATATCTCCCCGGAATTGATGATAATGTTGATTGACTCCAGGTGTTAGATTTTATAAATGATGCGATTGTTACTCTGGATTCTTTTGTTGGTGCTTATCAACCTGCTGCTTTATTGTTCTGTACTACTTTTGAAATGAGGTGAGCAAGCTTCTTGTTCATCCATTGATGTTTGATGACTTCAAGATCTTTACCTGTTTTAGCACTTTGTAATAGTCCTTGTCTTTATCTCCTCCCTGATTGCAGCTATGGAGTTGAGGAATTGCTGAATGCCCTTGCAAGGTTGTATGATTCATTGTTACCATCATTGCTCCAGGGGTTTAAAGTTATGCCCAAATCCCAGAGCAATGCAGAGCCATCACTTGACAGTACACTTAGTGACATTCCTCTTAGTATAAGGATGTTGTCAAAGAGAACAGTGAGATTCGGTTGGAGATTGTTGCACTACTGCTATTTGAATGATCAAGTTAGGGAGCATGATGCTCAAACTTCTACTAAGATGTTTCCAGCTAAAGTCGAAGACCCTACGATCAGGGGAGACATCTTGGTTCAAACACTCAAAGATATAAATAGAGAAGCCACTTACTCTTCACAAGTGAAGCATGGAAATACTTTCCTCCAAGCACTTGAAAGTGAGTTTCAATTAATGGGCCAGATTGGCGATATTCGGAACAAAGGTACACAATGGAGTTCCTCAATCAAATGCATAAATAATACTTGTTATTATATACTTATATTTAGTATACGATTTAATAGCTTATTTGCACAAGTCAACTTAAAGTGTTAGTAGCTCATGCAAGGACGTTTTCTGCACACATTTATGAAAAATGTTTATTCTACTGTGATGCCTGCTCTTACAATCACTGAGTTAAGGCAATTGAAAAGGTGACATGCAAGAGTTGTTCCTTAGAAGTTTAGAGTTTCCAGTTTTATGATGAAATATCAGTCTCCCAATAAATGGCAAAGTTTGGATAGCAGGATCACAATTCTGTGTTATTAAAAGGAAATTTTTCTTGTCAGAATCATTATTCAATTAGGTCTTTCATGGTGGCTGTTCTGTGTTATCTCATCCTTCCGTCGTTCTTAGACCTGTTGCTTTTTCTGCTTTGGTGGCTGTTGTGTAGTTGTACAGGTTTGTTCTTTTCCTCATTTTTTAATAAAAAACCCTTACAGTGGGGCCTTCCCCTGCTGTATTCTCGCTAAAAAAAGCAATGTCCTTCCATGAAACCACATGCAGTTTTATGAACCTCCATTTAATAATAAGGTTGCTAATCAAAGTTTTTCTTGGGTTTGATTTTTTTACTGAGTTCTGACTTGTTTCTGTATTAGGAGTCAATTTTAGAGTGAGTTAAGGAGGATTTTAACCCCAATTAAAGCTTCTATTTTTGGTGATATCATTGTTGATACTTAATTTATGATTCATAATTGTTCATTGTTTTAGTTATTTCTGGATTCTGTCATGTGAATAATTTACCACAGCATTTTTAATTAAATTAATGTACATGCTACATTTTATTTTACTTTCAAATTTAATCTGATGGTGTAGACCTTTTTTGTGTAATGCGTTTTTTGTCCTTGAACTCGTAACAGGATGGATATACATGGATGATGAGCAGTTCCAGTTCTTATCACGTTTGTGTGGATCTACTCACACTTCTTGGAATGGCATACCTAATTTGCCTGTCTCTTCTCATCATGGTGGTGAATTACAACAGAAGGATGAGGAAACGGGCGATGGTTGAGTCCAAGATTAGTCAGATAAGGGACCTTTTTCCTGATTATGGGAAGGGTTTCCTTTCTGCTTGCCTGGAAGCCTACAACCTGAACCCTGAGGAAGTTATCCAAAGGATATTAGAAGGAACACTTCATGAAGATCTTCTAGCTTTGGATACTTCATTAGAAGAGATGCCACAGAAAAAAAAACTTGCACCAACTGCTGTGAAAGATAAAGGGAAGGGCATATTGGTGGAAACTGCACCTCAAATTACAAAGGAACCCCATAGAGTTGCTGAGACACATTATGGCCCATCTTCCGCAACTTCATCGGCATCACAAGGTCCAACTTCTGCAATTTCATCAGTATCCCAGGGTTCATCTTCTGCAATTTCACCAGCACCCCTCGGGCCATCTTCTGCAATTTCATCAGCATCTCTGGGCCCATCCTCATCGGTTCCATCTGTCCCAAAAGGTAGATTTACAAGGAAGGCCAATGATGATTTGCCAGACACTGCAATCCTGGACTCGAAAAATGCTAAAGATGCAGCTAGATCTGTTATCCTTGACTCACAGTATGAGTATGAAGATGAGTATGATGATTCATTTGATGATCTTGGCTTCAGTGTGGTAGAGTCAAGTTATGAGGAAACTGATGGTGCCAATGATGGTGAGGCTTCATCAGATGGCCCAAGATGGAGTTCACAGAAGAAACCACAGTTTTATGTTAAGGATGGGAAGAATTATAGCTACAAGGTTGCTGGTTCGGTTGCTGTATCCAGTGCTCGAGAAGCAGCTGTCATGAGGCAAACTCAGAAAGATACAATCTATGGTCTGGGTCGTGGTGGAAATGTTCCTTTTGGTGTCTCGAACAAGCAACATATAGATGTGGTGGAAGAGGAAGTTGGTAATGCTGACAACTCAGGCAGAGGTTCAAATTCCCGTGGCCGAGGAAGAAAAGGTGGCAGGGAAGGCAACCGTCCAGAGGAAAATGAGAGCTCCAATGGACGTGGCTCTGGCTTCGGTGGTGGAAGAGGCTGGAATCAGGGAAATTCGGCTGAGGATAACTGGAACCCTAATGGTCAACAAGGTTTTGGCCGTGGTAGCAGAAGAGGGGCTGGAATCAGGGTGGCCCAGCTAAGGAAGACGGTAACTCTAGTGGCAGGCAAGAAGGTTTTGGCCGTGGTAGCAGAAGAGGGGGCTGGAATCAGGGTGGCCCAGCCAAGGAAGACGGTAACTCTAGTGGCAGGCAAGAAGGTTTTGGCCGTGGAGCAAGACGGGGCAGCATGAACCATGACCATTATTCAGCCGAGTATAATGAAGGCCATCATGATCCAGCCCAAGGCTTTACTCAAGGACCAGCTCCTCGTGGTGGTGGCCATGGAAGGGGAGGTGGCCGGAACCATCACAGGAGAGATCGGGCAATGAAGAAGCATATGCAAGGATTGACAGGTCTTTAGCTGCTGGTAGCCTTCTACTTTTGAAGGGCCCTACTGTAAATGGCATTTTTGGAGGCACTGATACTTGGCCATCCAAATTTTTGTGCTTGTTCCATTTTAAATCAATAATGCCATGAAGTAACCCACATATGTTGTCGTCTATATTGTTGGAAATAGCATTTGTAATTTCCCTAAAAAAGGGAAATGTCATATGTAGTTTTAAACATGCTTTTAACTCGTTAAATATATAGTTACTTCTCTATTGATATGAAAAATCATGAAACCAATTTTGTCAGATTCTTTGTCATGTGCTATCTAGTAAAAATGTTTCTTGCTTAAAATCATCATTGTATATGACCATATGTCATACTCAATTACAATTAGGGTGCACCTAATGTCCCACTCGTAGGGCCTGTTTGTGACAAGAATTCTGTAGGCATCTCATGAGACTTTCTCAGCAATCAGGCGCAAAGGGCCTGTTTGGAACACATGAATTCTGTAGGCATCTCGTGAGAGTTTCTCAGCAATCAGGCGCAAGGAGGTAATACGTTAAAATATGAGCAAATGAGACCTAACAGAGATAACAGTTTTGATTAGTCATGGGCCCTTAATTTATAAAATATTAGTCATGTGCCCTTAATTTATAAAATAGTTTGTAACACTTATCTCTCTCAAAAAATTACTTGACCGTGAGGTAGGAGAACGAGTAAAAGGACTAGTTAGCATAGATTGTAATATATTTGAATTTTCCATCAATGTTTATACACTAGAGGAAGTGTAGTCGTGTGGAGGCGGCTGTAATCAATCGCCTAAAAAACATTGGAATATGTTTTTTCCGCAGCCAAATGGCCCACCCTTTCTTCGTACCTACGCAAAGATGCCAAGATGGAATCCTCTTACCCTCAAATGATCATCTGCGCAGAGAAAAAGGCGGCGACATGGATGAGCAAGGCTGCTTGCCTGCTTCTGCGGTTCTGCCGAATGGAGATAAGTAGACTATGATGGCAGTAATACTCGCACATCCTTTTCCGCTTCGTTCTACACATTTTTCTTAACGATATTAGGAAGGATGGCCGGGCTCTTCTGTAACTTTTCTGCATCCACTAAATATTCATTGGAAGTTGAATGCTTGCTGTTTGGAAAGCATAATAAGGTGTAATACACATGAAGAGACGGGTTCAAGAGAAGAAAAAACAGCAGTTGTGAGATAACAAGTTTAACATGTGCACTTGCCAATGTGATGATGAGTGATTGTGAAGTCCTTTTGGTTGACCTATTCTACCCTACTAATTGGAGGCGAAGTGGTGACGATGCAACATGTCTCCTAATATGTATTGGTGAATTCCTCATGAATCAATTGAAAATTATTGTTTGATTTCGTGCTCCTATATCTATCCCTCTTCTGTAATTTCAGACTCGTTTTATGGATTTTTTTACTTGTCATTTTGGCTAAGCTTTTATATGATTTTGTAACGTCTATGGGCCCTTAGAGCTGTCATATCATGGCTTAAAGTTCACACTTATCACAAGCACCGTGATTTCTTGTTATAGAGAGAACAAAGAAAAACTCCAAAATTACTTGAAGCCAATCTTTTGGCAAAATGGACATATTTCAAAGGTTGTTTTTTGGTTAGTGCTGAACTTCCTGGGTGTTTTTCCCGAACTTTGGCATTTGATCTTGCACTTCAACTTCCCAGCATTTGCAAAATTTCTGCAGATTTATGTTGAACTTCTACATCTTAGCACACTTTGCTTTCTATAAAAGCCGGGTTTACCTTTGGAGAAAATAAAACCCAATCCCGCCCCCACCCTCACAATTGTTGTTACCATATATTACGAGAGCAAAATTTACATGCTGATAAGAGATAACATATTCCCAGATTATATCAGATGAGCATAATTACATAAGAAACCATATCCCATAAGCTGCGCTGCACTACTTACTGAAAGTGGGCAGCTTTTCTAAGCCTCAACCTCAATTCCTGCAAGTCACCCAAGAGAGAAAGAACCTCTATGGTTATTTTTCTTTTGTACAAAAAAATTTCCACAGGATCCAAAAGTATACCCCCTACCCTCGCACCCCCACGGCCCCACCCTGACCTTCATCCTCCCAACCTGTGCCTCATGGCAAATGCCAATGCGACATCCGCTTCAGCAGCTAAAACAGGCATAGCTGGTGTGCTGTGCTCCTTCCAAAGTTCAGTTTTGTGACTGATTTGTCCCTCAGCCATGCTGTCTTAGAATGATGAACTGTCATCATCAGAGTTGTTCTCCCTTCGTTGTCCATACACACTTAGAACTGGCAGTGCGGTGGCTGAAATGCGGAAAGACCTGGCCGACCCAATGACTGTTCTATCCTGCTGCAACCTGCCAACCTCCTTGCAGACATGATCCAATGTCGAGAGGAAGTCCCTCACCACCATGAATATCCTAAGAGGGTGTGCTTCCTCTTTTGCGGTGTCACCATGGAAGTACTCGGTGATGTCTTTTACTCTCACCAAGGCCCTCTTCTCCTCCCTCTGACTTTCTCTATCTCCATCTCAGCTTTCTTCAGAAAACTTTGCATTGTCGTAAAGAACTTCTGGCCTTGAGTGCACTGCCTCTCGAGCTGCAAGACCGACTTGATCTTTTCAAGACCTGTTTCTAGCTTATTAACATAACCATGCAACACATCAAAGTCCATCATAGCTGCTTTCTTGACATTTCCTAGCTCACTGCTGAGCCCAGAGACAAGTTTCAGGCCTTGCTTCCGTAACTGCTCATCTTTAGAGCTATGAATAATCATGGCACTTTCTTTTTCTGATTTTGCATCTTCTGATCGAATGATTTCTTGGACGACAAAATGCAACAGCGTTGTTTTACCATCAGTGCCCTTGACATCAGCAAGTTTTAGGAGAGTATCAAGCTTGAAAGCTTTTGCCTCACCCCGGTTTGTGCCAACATTCATCCGGTTCCCGGTTCTCAGCACTGCTTCGAGGAGTTTCAGGAACAACCTGCTGCCTCTAAGATCTTCACAGGCTGCCTGAAAACAAGTGAAGAAATGTTATTGGGTACCTATAAGTCTAAATCTCAGTTGGATTGATACAATGTTAGTAATCAAAATGACGGAAGTGAAAGAAGGATTAATGCAGCATGGATTACCATTTTAGCGTACCTCTAATGTCTCAAAAGATTTCATTAAGTAATTTATTTCAGTCTCAAAATTGGCTCGGTATAGCATGGCGTCTACTCTCTTGAAGGCAAAAGGTATGTCAAGCACAGCTTTGAGAAAGCGTTCTGCAGAACCAAGCTTCGATGCATCACCATTATAATCTCGAAGTTTGAGTTCTTCCTCTTTAGTAGGAGCCATCTTAACTAAAGTCTCCAAAAGTTCAGTCCCCAAACATTCAGTGTTGCCTGTTTAATAGTACAGTAGAAATGTAAATCAATGGCACATCAGCTCTATTTTATAGACACTTATATTTTAAACGTCAAAACAGCTAATACTGCAAAAGGCACCAGCATAAATCAGTAAACTGATTACGTGTAACATTCAGCCTTTCTGTGTAGAAACACAACAATCTGTACAGAAAAAAAATCATTAAGATGCTCCACAGCTTGAGCTCAAAAGAATCGTTGTCATAAAAGAATAGTTATGAGTGAATAAACAAATGTCAACACTATCGCCAATATTCACTAATACCATCCCCTATAATAGGTGAAATAATGTTCAGTGTAGCAATCGATGGATGTTTTCAAAACATGACAACTAGAAATATAGAGGATCTTTGTCCTGTAGAGATTTCATCTCCAAGTAATCTGTTGAGATATGGTTAGTTAGTTTCAACACATCTTAAGTACCTGTCATTATTGAACTGATATGCCCATCATGCTCCAAAACGAAAATTATCATAGAAAGTTAAGAGTCACTAATACTTGAGAAGAATACCGTACCAAAGCATCCAGATGCTGAATATCAATACCATCGATGATGACAAATCCAAATTGTGAATTAGAATATAGAAACGAAACAAGAGAACTCTCGTCTTAGCTAGATTTTTAAAGTCGCTCAATGTTTTCGGTGCCAAAACAGGGGAATTGCTTTCAGCAAGGAACATTGCCAACGAATTTATCCAAAACCACAATATCAGCGCTGCAATGGCTCAAGGAAAGGAGCAATGCAGTGACACTCACCATCCAACAGTGCATCAGAGACCTCATCGCCTGTAACATTCAATGCACGGAGCAGGATGGCGATGTTCTGTGCTTTCTTGGGGTCGAGCACCCTCTCCTCCTGCCTGAACGGTGGCACGGTGGCCTTCCTTCCCGCATCTCTTGGCGGCGCTGCTGGCGTTGAGTTGTTCATGAACAATGCCTCGATCATGTCTTCATCCAACCTGAAAGAAATTCCTCAACATAATGTATATTCACTGAATATCCAACCATTGACAGCGCATGCAGTATGAAGCAAGATCTCAACTGGAATGAGCTTGACTTGAGCTGGTCCCAGACCATGGCGCGGTCGGAAGTCGCCCGCACCTTGTCCCAGTGCAGTGGCTTCAGCTTCGGCCGCGGCTCGCCGTTGCCAACGATACCGTCTGCGACTTCATCCTGTTTACGGAATGATGCGCTCCCGATACTATCCTCTGCCGTCGCCGCCGTGATCGGCATCGGCATGGCAATGCGGGGGCCCTCAGGTGGCAACGGCTTGAGCAACCGGCGCCGCGACGTCGGTTCAGAAGGCGGCTGGGCGGGCTTCGAGAGGTTATTCGATGGAATCATTGGTGGCGGCGGCGGCGGAGGAGGAGGAGGTTTTGGAGCTGTGATAGGCTTCGGCGGTGGCGGTGGAGGAGGTGGTGGCGGCGGCGGCGGCGGCGCTGCTTTGGGTGGTTGCACCGACCGCGGGGACGGCGAAATCACCTGTTTGATGTCAGGGTCGAGCCGGCAGAGAAGCGCGTGCGTGGGGGCGTACGGCGGGACCGCGCAGGGGGCGGTGTGGGCGCAGCAATGGCCGCGACCGGAGGAAAGCAGTCGCTGGTGAGGCTGGGGAGGCTTCGGCGGGACGCGGTGGTGGTGGTGGGCGGGCTGGACGCGCTGGCCTCACTCCACGTTTCGCCGCCAACCCCGCCGCCGCCGGAGCGCTGGCGCGGCGTGTAGTAGGCATCGTCGTCAGAGGAGCCCACAGTGGCCGCGCGGCGCAGCGGCGGGAGCGGCCGGAGCTCCGGGCTCGGGTGGTCGGTGGGCTCGTCGCGGCCCCCCGCGGCGCGCGCGCTCGGTGCGCAGCTTGCGGTACGGGGACCCAACGAGATCAGCGGCGGTGGGCCCGTGGTGGCGGCCGGGCGTGGTGGGCTCCACGGTGCCGACGTAGAGGAAGTCGGCGGCCGACGGCGCAGAGTGGTGGCGCGCGGACCCGCGGTCGGGGCCGAGCAGCTTCTGCGAGTCCCCACGGCGGCGCGCGCGGCCCGCGACGAGGAACGCGCACGCGAAGGCCAGCAGCGCGATGGCCGCGGCCACGGCCGCCCCCGCCGCGACGATGGTCCCCTTGGCAGGGCCGCCGTGGTGGCCGCCGTCACCAGACCCTGACGAGGCGCTCGGTACGTTGGCGGCGACGGTGGTCGGCGTCGGGGACGTCGTCGTCGTGCCTCCGCCGCCAGCAGGCGCCGTCGGTGGCGCCTGAGGGAAGAAGTCGGCAGGAGGCCCGGCCGGCGTCGCCGGGTCGGAGGTGAAGTCCGGCGCCGGCGGAGGCGGCGGCGACGGCGGCGGGGTCCACTCGATTGGGAACAATGGCTGGTGCAGCACCCGCCTGGCCCCGCCACCACCGACATCGCCCGACGCCGCTGCCGCCGGCGAGAGACGGCAGCACAGCAGCAGCAGCACGGCGCACGCTTGTAGCAGCGTGACGGTAGTGGGAGGCATTGGCGGTGCGGCAGCAGAAGAAGAAGAAGAAGAGAAAAAGAAATGAAGCGATCGGCCGCGGCCTCGGCTTTCTAGAGCGGGAGTGAGGGTGAGGGGAGAGGGAGCGTGGGAAGGGTAGTGGACGCCGCCATTCTTGCTGCTGCCATCGTCGGGGGGGAGATCAACCGTCTCGCTCACACGTGGCGCGGGAATCTGCGGCTTTCCGTTTGCTTCTTCTTTTTTTCTTCCTTGCCGCTGTCTTTGGATCCCACTCGCTCGCTGTGAAGAAAAGGAGATGTTAGAAGAAGAAATTTGGGTGGTTGTGAAGCACAACTCATACAAGAACCGACGAAGGAAAGAAGGTTCATTGACACACACTTTTGGTTGAAAAAAATGGAGATTTTTTGGCGGTGCCTTTGCAAATTCGGGATGCATTAAATTAAATTAAAATACAGGTGATGGTGGAAGGTTGGTGCTTGGTTCGCTCGAGGAGGCAAGAAAATATTCCGTAATGGGGGCAGTAAACACATGCTGAAATGGGAACCTGATTCTTTGCTTGCCAACAAACTCGATGTGATTTGTTCTTCAGGGCACAAAAGGTTCTAGTAGTACTACGTGAACACTCAGTACTAATTCCAGTACGTCTTGCTGGCTTAAATTATTCTCCATGAGTTCTCTGTGGTCTATCGATGAGCATGCTAGTACTAGAGAGGTACTATGATGACGAGTGGGCCTGGCCAGACCGACGTGCTGCAACTGCAATGCACCTGCCCGGGTCGCCATCCGCGAGCTGCCGCGGACACAAACAGCACGGAGAGTTTGTCCCGCACGCACGGCATGGCACGGCCGCGTCGCGTCCGTCCCGCTCCCGGTGCGGTGGTACACGCAGCTCGGCAGCTGCCGTTCCACGCCGTCGCTTGCACGCCAGCAGCAATGAACAATCGTCCCGTCCCCTTCCGTTCGCCCACGCCACCGCATTATCATCACTGCCTGCCTCGCTCGCTGCTGTAGCTACCGCCGTTGCTGCTTTAGCAGCAATGCCGCGCGGCGTGAACCGCAATGATCAAAAGCTGCGTCGCGCGAAAGGCGATGCTGGTATTGTGTCGTTGATGCTAGTAGGGTTATCGATCGGTATGGTATTCATTCATTCAGTAGTGCTGCTCCTTTTTCCCTTCGCCCTCTCTCTCTCTCTTTTAATAAAACCATCAGGCCGGCGCTTTTCCGCTCGCATCATTGTATCATTCCGCCTAGTTGGGCAGGGATCTTCGAGTGCTTTACTCGCTTTCCTAGTGCTAGCTTAGCTTTAATCCAAAGTGTTTTACGGTGGGGAAGGACAATGGAGGAGGCCTGCCGGTGCCGGTGCCGGTGCCGGATGCCCATGTCCCCCTGGCCTGACCTGGCCTGCTGGAGTGCTCCTTCCTCGGCCTGCTGGAGTGCTCCTTCCTGGCCCCGGTCCTCGGCGGCCGGCCGGCTCTCTTCTCGGTGAGAGACGAGAGATTGTTGCGTTGCGTTAGTGGTAAATATCATGGCCCCGGTCTTCGGCGGCCGGCTAAATTGTGTAATTAATTATTTTTTACGGCCTTGTTCGTCTTCTCTTTTGTCCGCTTTAGTTTAAGTGGATTAAACTAGTAGCCTGCTGCTCGATGATTTGTATAATTGGCACGTCAAGCATCTCTGCTTTGGCTGGGATCACGTGGAAAGCGCCCAGATCCCGGAGCGCAGCGCACTGTCTGCTCCGCTCCGCCTTGAGGGGACGACGCGTTGGTTTCGCCGTTTCTTTGCTTGCCGCTCCGTCACGCAGGCACCACCGCCACTGCGCCATTGCCTACTCACTCTGTCCAATGGAGTTCGTCGTTTTTGACTTTTGAACTTCATGTTTGATCATCTGTCTTATTCAAAATATTTATGTAAATCATAAAATAAATTAATCAATATTCAAGTATCTTCATTGATAAAATAAACCGTAACAAAATAAATTATATTTGTGTAAAAAAAATTGAATAAGGCGAAGCGTCGAAAAAGATGGCGCGCGGAATCCGGGGTGACAAACTTCGATTGGGACGGGAGGGAGTACACGACTTGCCTCTCCGCGCCGGTGCTTGGAAACTCGGGCTTGTTCTCTCTTTTTGTGCACCGGAACTCCCAAGGAAGGAATCCGTCGATCGGTCCATGATACGACAAGCGCCTCTCACCGGATATAAATATTTTACCGTCCTCATGCCAAACTGCCTGGAGGCTCCCAAGGAATGTACAAATCATAGCAAGATCGTGCTAGAGAATAAAAACAGTGAAATGTGAGTGGTGCAGACCACAACCTAGAAATAATAACACGCGCTGCCATATGCACTGATACAGCGGCGTATATAATAGTACTCATATAACTGTATACATTATACAGTGTACACACGGCTAGTAGTACTGTACTATACCACTAGGGATGGTGGTCCCACGTGGTGGTCTCGTGCTCAGGGGGTTGTGATTAGTTGCGCGTGTGAAGGGGTAGGGCTGCAACGCCTTAAACCTGCATGTTGATTAGGGGACACACGTAGGCCCGTTCAATCCCGTTTTTCTATCCTCCCGTGACTAGGTTATTGATGATCCATGATCATGATGCTCTCCAGCCAGGGGAGAAAACAAAGGAAACGATGATGACCATGATGCCCAACGGGTCACACGATGAATTTCTTAACCCAAAGCAGGGACTGAGCGAAAAATAAATGGTCCTAAGCTGGCATAGCTATGTGGTAATAGTACTCTGTTTAATAATTAGATGGAAAGTTTGACCATGTCATGTGTTCACTTTGACTTTCTCAAAGTGAATGTCATACAGAGCTTAACTCGTTTTTCTAGATTGCAAAAATACAATTACATTATAAAATATAAGACCATGTTTGGTTCCAACTATTTTTTGAAGTTAGGAATAAAAAAAATATCTTTTAGTTCCTATAAAATAATCTTGGAGGTCTTGGCATCTTAAGCCGTCACGCCAGGGCCTTGACACCTTGCACTCATAATGACAGGGCCGTCCCAGAGGGGCATCTTAAGCCGTCACGCCAGGGCCCTTGACACCTTGCAGGGCAGCAGGTGCGACGCCCGTGGGCCCATGCCATGGAGGGGCCCATGAGTATATTTATGCATATAGTATTTAGTGTATGTATGGCATTCTCAAATGAAAATTTAGATGTCAATACACGACACAAGTCAAAAAATATGAATTAATTTGTCTAACTTTTTTTGATACTTAGCTTTTCCGTGTCATCTACCGATCAATCGTTCGCATCCCAATTACCAAATATAATGACGCCAATTTGTTAGATTTTTTTTTTTGAGGCAGGCCAACTTGTTAGATGAGATCACTCGTTTGCACACGAATACAAAATGAGGAACGGGCCCAAACGTTCCCATGACAAACCTATATATATTGCAAGTTAACTATTATTATTAATAGTATTATATACTTTAATCGTCATATTAAGAAATTATTACTATCTTGTTAAGCCCAAAGGCCCTTGAAATCATTGGGACAGCCCTGCATAATGACCGTCGTAACTATCCCAACAACACCCATCAAAGAACAAAGAAAAAAAAAAATCTGAACTTCATCATGGTTGTAGGGTGAAGCTCAAAAGGATTTAGCCCCAATCCCCCGAGCATCTTTTAAATGTAAAAGAACGGTTAGTAAAAATCATGTACTAATAAATAGATTATTGGTCAAAGGCTTATCGAAATGAAATATAACTGCTGGTTTCAAATATGTAAGTAACTAATTTATTTAATATTTTTTTTGTATAGACATGTCACTCAATGTAAAATAGGCTTTGCCATATTTCATCATAAATATGGTTATTATAGGATTATGTCTGGTTATTTTGCATCTCCCAACCAAACATTGTTAGTAATCTACTCCCTACGTTTTAAAATATGAGAGATTTAGTTTGTTCCAACTTATATCAAGACTACTACAAATATGTTGACATCTATAGTGCTAATAAGTCCACCATTTAAGACTTTTTTTTATAGTAGGTTTAAATGAAGTTTTTTTTTACAATGTACTGTAGATGTTGGTGATATTTTTTTTTTAAATAAACTTGGTAAATTCAACTGTCAACATTTGGACTTAGAGGAAGGGAGTAATTTGCGAGACCTTCATTTTGTTCTGCTATTGACTAGTGGCAAACCTAAATGGTGGTCATGATGGGTGTTGCCATATCCTAAAAACGGCCATTGATGACCGGCATAAAACTATTCATCCTCTAGGTTCTCTTCTAATCCCATGAAGAGCAACACGCCCCTGCCACTAAGGCATGCAGTTTGCCTACTCTAGGTCATATGGATCTATTCATCCTCAAATTAGTTTAATTATAGTCAATCAGATTCTAGGATTGATGAGTTGACTGTTGAGAAGACATACAGACATTACATATTTACATATGTTCTATAGGATGCAATTCTGAAGTAGTGCTTTGTCAAATCCTTAAGTTTGATCAAACTTTATACCTATGTGAAGTTATAAGTGTCTATAAATCTAGTCAAACTTAAGGTAACTTAACTCAAACCACATCTAGAATTGCATCCGTCCTAGGATAGAGGCAATATGTAAATTTGTATATAGGGTGCAATTTATGTTTTTCAATAAATTTTATGTATGATTCTCCTAAAAATTCTGTATTTCAAATGGACCCCTGATTGTTAAGGTTTTTTTAGGAAACTAAGAGGACCTTGTTAAGGTTTTTTTAGGAAACTAAGAGGGCCAAGGCCCCTGCAGACAAATTTATTAAGACCAAGGGAACAACAACAAAAAGGAAACAGAAATAAAACAAAGACAACAGGAAAGTAGAGGGCAGGAGCTAGGAGCAACACTAAGGGACTAGAAAGAAAGGAAGAAAAGAAAATAAGGACAGCGAGATCAATTACAAATTTACAAGCATTGGATCCATTGATCATATGAACTGACAGACTTGCTTTTATCCTCAAGGATACACGCCTGATTGTAAAGGTTACGGTTTGCTACTTGTATCGGCATTTTTTTACAGTTATGTCACCCGAATTGTCAATGAGTTATTAATACTAGTGCTACTATTACTTTCTCTGTTACCCAAATGTTTGTTTTACGTCCCCAAATGTTTTTCGGGACGACATGCATAAAGGGGCGGCTTTATTACTCCCTCTGTCCCAAATGTTTGTTTTACTGCCGATGTTTCCATGCATAAAGGGATACGTAAAAGGGATGGAGGGAGTATGCATTAATAGTTACGGTATCGAAGACAAAACATATGACAAATCAGAAGTCGCGAGGAGTAGGATTAGGTCCCCGCGCGGACGCCGTACAGAAACGTCGGTGCTCTCACTGCTCGGTCGCTAGAGTACAGAAACGCCGTGGAGCAGAGCAGGTGTACTATAGCGGCAGCGCTGCATCGGTCGTGCTTGGAGTACACATACAGATATACGGAGTAGTACTCCACAGTGCACAAAATCCACACATTCAATGCGCGATCCGATCCGAGACCAGCGGACCAGTCTGATGCTGTGGACTGGAGCCACCGCCGGTGTGTCCAAGACTCCCGCTCCAACGAGGCAAGTCAGGCTATGACGGATGAGACAGATTCGGGTGACGAGTCGCTATCCTCCTCTACTCCTCCGTAGTCTCTGCTTTAGGTTTACTGTGAAGCTCTACTATGCTTTGACCGCTGATGAGGAGAGATCAGGGGCTCACGTCACGTCCAAGCGCAGTAGCAGGAGGGCTGGTGCAGGACTATGTACTTGTGCCCCCCTGTTCAGGTTCTATGATTTGATTTCCTCCGCGTCTCTCAGGTGTTATATGTTTTATTACTCTGATGATTGTCCTGATTTTGTCGAGATCGGCATCGGCGCCCCATCGCACTCTTTGCACCGTGTTTCAGTTTCAGGATTGCGAATCAAAGAGCTACATGTATATTTCTGATTCTGCAAATCGATAGCAACCAAGAAGGGCAGCAATTGTTTTCCCGGTTATCCACATACCACAGGCAAAGAAGGGAATTGAGCTGCATGGTTAACACGAGGTCCAGCCCAACCAAAACAAGGGAGAAGAAGCATGGGCCGGCAAGGCGCCAACTCGCGAGCCCGTGATCGGATCGGATTTCGCCCCACGAAAATGTTAGCCCGCATCACACGGTCCGTGAACTGAACATTCGGCCTGGTAGTTAATCCATGCGCATTTTCGTCATGCGCATTATCCACGCATGTTTCCCTTATTGTCGCGGTCGCGAACATACAAGTCTACAACCGCCGTCCTTGTATTGTACATGTGATTGTCGCGGTCGCGAACATACAAGTCTACAACCGCCGTCCTTGTATTGTACATGTGACTTTTATAACCTCGGAGCTCACTCAAGCAGCACACAGCACACTCGACTCAATGATAGATACACTGTGCATGGTAATTGGTAGACGACGGTACTACGTCCCCCCGCATGTGCTTCGGTTCCACACTTGGACGTGCATATCATATACTCGTGTCCTGCAGCTGCAGCCTGCAGGGTGGTAAACACTGCATACGGTACAGAAGCCGCAAGTTTTGACTACGGGATCCCGGAGGGAGCATCTGCACTACGAAGACGATCACGATCTGACGACGGCGGCGGCGCGTACGGGGTGCTTGTGCTTGTGCTTGCTACGGAGTACGTATCCTTGCCAACTCCTACACGCGCGACTGCATACCGTGCAACAGGTAGACACATTGACTTGTGTCTTGTGAGACGTCCCGGCTGGCCGTGCGTACGTAGCTGCAGCTGCAGGGATTGGGATTCCGAGTGCATGCATATGCGAGCGTGTGAAGAGCCGCGCGCGGTTACTGTACCTGATTCGGCTTTTTGTTTGTTGGGCCGGGGTCACTCCGGCCTCACAGTACATCCCTTCATGCACACTGCATTGGCATTGTGTGTGCATTGGATTCGTACGTGTGGTCAAGAGTCAAGACTCGAGATTCAGGACGTTCGTTCCTCTCTTGTTTTCAAGTTTCAACACAGAGGTTCGTCCTTGGGGGCCGGGGACTGCTGCTCACTGCTGCAGCTATAGCATGCATTAGTACCAAAGTACTGTACTGTACTAAACTATACTACCGATACTGTTCAACTGTGACCTACTGTACTGCACGGTTTCTTTCTTTTACTATCAGCGAACGAATGCACTGCTGTCTATCATTTCAAACCCTCTCATCAACATCAACGAGGCTTGCGCTTGGTCCACACCATTTCAAGCAGATAGCTAGCCCTGCACCTCTTGCTCTTGATGAGCAAAAGAAAAAACCCTCCCTGTCAGCGAACCATTCTCACGGATCCAGCTGCCAGCCAATTAAACAGCCCGCCCGCTCAAACTCTCACCGCTAGACCCCAAACCACACCACTGTTGGCACGTTTGGTGTGGCTGGCCTCCACCTCCATCGATCGTATTCGTGCGCACGCACGCACGAGGTCGCCGGAAGACGCCGTTCTCGGGATCGAGCGAGCTCCGGTCACCTCGCACCAATCCTGAACGCATCCTGAACGTGAGCCCATCTTCGGCGTCGTCACACCCGGTCCGCGACAAGGAACCTGGTCACGTCCAGAGCGCGTCGTGTCGCGTCAAGTCCGCCGTCCACGTCGACCGATCCGACGACCACCTGTGAGCCGCCCGCCCCCGCCAGCCAGCTCCGACTACACTACACTCATCAATGCCCGCGTGAGCTCGAGAGCGCGCGCGCGCGTCCAGTGATCTCGTGATGGATCGGAGAGCCCGGCCAACCCGGGCGCGCTCGCTCGGCCGGCGGTCGGTCCCAACTGGTCGCTGCGCGCCATGCCAGTAGTAGCCCAGTACACGAAGAAAAGTGCCTACGCCGTGTACGGCTCGCGGGGCACCCATCCGACCTCGAGGCTTAAAGCGCATGGCCAGCCGTCGCCTTGGCCGTATTGTATATGCGCCCGGTGGATCGATGTGGTTGCCACTTGCCACGGCAAATAATCAGCGCGGGGTGCGGATGGCGATTGATTCTGTTGGCCCCGGCACAGAGGCTACAAGCTGGAGCTGGTACATCCGCCGATCCGCGCAGCCCGGCCGGCTTGTGACTTGTGTGGGCAGGCTTTCGTCCTTGGGATCAAGGCCATCAAGGAGGTGGTTTTTGCGTTTGTCTCCGGCGCCGGCCCTCTGGGTTCGTCGTCCTTCGTTGGGGGCAGCCGGGGACCTCGCGCCCCAACCGCAGTGACCTACACCACGTACGCCGGCCGGTCATGCACATCTTAGGCCCTGCACAAGCCGTTTCCGTCGCCGTGGCGCGTTCCTAACCCTGACTGACAGACAGCGTATACGCTGTAATATTGTGTGAGCGTCTGCAGCAAGATCGCACGAGGTGTTCAGTCACGTGCAATGCGTCGGTCGAGTCAAATGCAGCAGCCAATCATGAAGGCGTTAAGTTAACGCCGTGCCAACCAATGAACCAAATCTTCACACAGGTTGTTCGATCGATAGGACATCCTTGTTGGCTGCATCAGTACTCATCGATCGATCGATCCCGTGCAGGTTATGCAGAGAAGATTATTATATTACTACTGCCACTAACTCCGTCCTCGAAAGGATATAATTCTACTTCTTTTTCACACAAAGCATCTAAAGTTTGATTAGATGTATTAAAAAATCATTGATATTTGTTAGTACATTAAATAGGTGTGTTAAGACTTTTGTTAATATGTTGTATGAACAATCTAGTGCTACTTATTTGATTTTATAAATATTGATACATTTCTTGTTGTACAGATTTACTTATTAAATATAATGAATTTACTCGATTTGCATTATTTTATAGGGAGTGTGTGTGCTCGAGAGAGCGTGCAACACAACAAAAGCTGTACTGATTGGTCATTGGTGGATGCCCTTCGTCACCAGATGCCTGTGCTAAACTTCCTGAGTTGTAGCTCTTTTTTTTTAAAATCGAGCCATTTCTTATTTCTAGTGCCAGATAACGGAATCAAGAGTATATAGTGAAGATTTTGATCTACAAATAGATATATTGGAGCTGATGGAGAGTGTTTGTAGATTAATTTTTCACACCTACAACAGAAGACACTCCTTCTAACTTGTTCTAGCTTCATCACTGTATATACTTGTATACTTGTAAGTGACCACTGGTACGGAGTAGAGTAGTGTGCTCTTGGACCTTCCATTTAAAATTGTAAGCTGTTATAGCTTTTCTAGGTAAATAGATTTTACTTTTTCCCTAGATATATATCATAATATATAGAAAAAGGTATGCATCTAAAAAAATCAAGAATGACTTACAATTTAAAACAGAGTGAACACTATAATTCAGATATAGGTTATCCATTATGTGAGGATAGGCCAAGTTAAACTAATGTACCTAAACCAAATGTCATCCTCTTGATCAACTCAGCTCAAATAGATTAACTCTAGTAATCCCTAGAGATGCCATCCACATACACATACTCCACTAGCGCAAGATATAGGATGCCAAACAGTGTAATATTATAGCCGTCTCAACTCAATATGGGTAAACCGATAGCTGCTTGATGTGGAAGTGGCTTGATGAGACACGAGCATGATTACGACAATCAATAATGATTTAGGGTAAACAAAGTTGCATTTTTTTAATTCATAAGAGGGCCAAAAACTAAACAATTTGTATGATAATTTGATAAGAGTAGATAGTCAAGAATTTGGTCTACGAATGGATATATTGGAACTAATGGAGAGTGTTTGTAGATTATTTTTTCACACCCATAACAGAAGGGCACTCCTTTTGACGTGTTCTAGCTATTGTGGGACCCGCCTCACTTGTATATACCAGTATACTTACAGGATGGGTGCCATTTTTTTGCAATCTAATAACAGCGCATTTCGCCAGCAAAGATCAAGTCGCAACCGGTAACCCTCATGAATGAACATTACGAGTACACCAGCAAAATACGACGTTTTGGGTCATGTATGTACAGCAACAGCGTAACACGTACAGTACGTGTACAAATTATGGTGTGGACTGTGGTCCTCATCAGCCGTCACGACACTTGTCGTCTACTAAACCCGCGGGCCTCGGCCTTCGGTTTTCTTCTCCCTCTCTCTCAGCTCCAGCACCACGCTGGGGGGCGGCCAGTGCCACCTTCCGCTCGCAGTCCACGCAGACCCAACCCCCATTCCTCGCTCTCTCCAACTGCTCATCATTTCTGCGCCCACAACCCTCCTGTGAACGCGCGCGAGTGTGGTGGAGGGTGGGAGAGGAGAGGCCGCCTTCTGCTCCGCTCGCGCCAACCCACCCGCCGCCTTTTCCTCCGCCCTGCTCTGCTGCCGGTCTCTCGCAGTCGCACTGGACGACCAAAATCTTTTCCTCGGCTTTTCTCCCCTTTTTCCTGCACGGGCTCTGATTGACGGACGCCATGGGGACGCCGCCGCCGCCGCCGTGGCCTCCACGTCCGCTCCAGACACGCCCACCTCCATCCTCATCTGCCGGGAGCACGGCAGCGACTTTCTCGCCGACGCCGACGACTATGGCGCCGACGACGCTGACCTCCTCGTCGCCCGCGACGAAAGTCTGCTGCTCGTGGACCACGACGAGGACTACGTCGCGCTGCTCCTGTCCGAGGAGAGCGCGTCAGGCGGCGGTGGCGGCGACCCCGGGGAGGAAATGGAGGACTGGATGAAGGCCGCGCGCTCCGGATGCGTCCGCTGGATCATCAAGGTCGGCCGTTCGCGCGGGAGCTCTTCCACCTTCGTCCACCAAATTTGGTTTTGCCAATGTTCATCTCTTTTTTGCTGCTCGTGCTCGCAGACGGCGGCGACGTTCCGGTGTGGCGGGAAGACCGCCTACGTCGCGGTCACCTACTTCGATCGCTTCATGGCGCACCGCCGAGTCAAAGTAATGTAACTACCGATTGCCGTCGCCATTGCCGGCTTCTCCTCCTCCTTCCGTTTTCTCGCCTGACTGACGTCTCTGGTGACGATGGGTTTCAGAGGGAGCAGGTGTGGGCTCTGCAGCTGCTCGCGGTGGCCTGCCTCTCCCTGGCGATCAAGGTGGAGGAGCAGCACGCGCCGCGGCTGTCGGAGTTCCCGGTGGACATGTACGAGTTCGACAACGCGTCCATCCAGCGGATGGAGCTCCACCTCCTGTCCACGCTCGAGTGGCGGGTGACCGCCGTCACCCCCTTCACCTACATCAGCTGCTTCGCTGCGCGGTTCCGGGAGGACGAGCGCCGGGCGATCCACCTGCGCGCCGTCGAGTGCGTCTTCGCGGCGATCAAAGGTCGCTCCTTTCCCCCCCACCCCCATGCATTTCATGGAGTCCGATCGCGGCCACAGCAGCTGACCTTTTGTTCGCAGCGATGAGCTCGGTGGAGTACCAACCGTCGACCATCGCCGTCGCATCCATCCTCGTCGCGCGCGGCAAGGAGGAGACGCCCGCCGGCAATCTGGACGCGCTCAAGGCGATCCTGGGCTCGTCATGTCCGCGACTAGACACCGTAAGCCCGCCCCTCCCGCCATGTCCGCCCGTCGTCTTCTCACAAATCCGTTGCATTGCAACACGGAAAGCGCAATGATGAGTAACAAATGCGGGCGCTGTTTGGTGTCTGGCAGGGTCATGTGTACTCCTGCTACAGGGCGATGATGCAGGAGGACGACAAGTCGCCGACGCGGTCGACGTCGACGGGGGTTGCGTCCTCGGGCGTCTCTTCTGTCGCCGCGCACGCCGGGAGCCCCGGCACGGGCGCCTCCGTGTCCGTGGGCGCCAATAATGCCGCTGGTACCGCCCCGCTGGCAGCAGCCCCGTACAAGCACGACAAGAAGAGGAGGCGGTTGTTTCGCTCACCTCAGCGACAGTAGGAGCTGCTGCTGGGCAGTGACGGACGGCAGTGCAGTCCAGCTGCGAATTTTTCAGCTCGTTTTCTTTTGCTGCTGATTGTTTCTTTGTTCAGGCCTGATGAGGGGCCGTGGCCAAAATGGATTGCCCGAATCGAAACGCGGGCGAGATTGGATTCTTCGGATTAGTGCGGGGTGATTTGGTGATTTAGTGCTGGAAAGATTCTTGGTTTTGAGGAGATCTTTCCCGGGACGGGATCAAAGGGGGCGGCAGTGTATGTAAGGACCAAAGCTGAATCAGAGCAAACAGCTCTTGCTCAAAGGCTCTTGCTCAAAGCGTCAAGGCCTGACCTCACATGGGTAAAAGTCAAGCAGTCGGGAGTCAATTGTATTTTTTGGTCTGTGAATACCCGTCTGCTCCCTCCGTCCCAGTGAGTATTTTTTTTCCGGTCTTATTCGAATACCCTTATTTGTTTTTACATAAATATAATTTATTTTGTCTTTTATCAATAAAAGATCTTGAATATTGATTAATTTATTTTATAATTTATATAAATATTTTAAATAAGACGGATGGTCAATCATAAAGTTTAAAAAATAGTTAACCAAATAAAAATGTTGTTTCACTGGGACGGAGGGAGTAGTCCATCTGTCTGTCCTTTCCGTTTCTTAATTATTAGTACTCTATATAATAGCATGTCACTGCATCAGTGACAACAGTTTACCAGATGTTGTTTCACTAGTACTACTATCTTGCTTCGCCCTCTACAGACAGAAGGCTAATCCCTCTCGCTAGTGGTTTTGCTCCATTTCACCTGTGACTGTGATTGATGACGAGGCCTGCTGCGTGTTCGTTGGTATGCGTGCAGTTGCCGTGCACAGCAGGCAGCTGGGACTAGTTTAATGTTTTATCGCGCGGATCGTGAAAGGAGGCACGCTCTCGTTCGCTTGCTGGCTGCTGCCTTCTTTCTGACGGCGTTGCCTTTTGTGCCGTGTCATCAAATCGCCTGCTCGCTTTGCTTGCTGCTCGCAACCAGGGTCCATCCATGGCCATGGCCATGGCCCCCTGCTGTTGGTGGGAGATGGCTGGCACTGTTTGTGTGTGGTCTCTTTTCCTCTCATGCACCACTGGCACACCACTGCACCGTCTTCATAGCTCACTGCGTGGCGTCTCATGCAACAAAGGGCTTTGCCTTTGGACATATCATCATACCCCCATCCTACAATTTTTTTTTTGCAATTCTAGGACAACACCATGTTTTGGTATCTTGAGTTTAACCAATTATAAATAAAAAGTATCCATATTTGTAATATTATATAAGTATCATTAGATTAATTACCAAATATACTTTCATAATAAATTGATTTGAAGCCATAAATATGAATACTTACTATTAATTAGAAACAACATTTGGTTTGAAGCCACGCTTTACAATGCTAAATGCATGGAGTCCATGACGGCGTCAAACTTTTGTGGCGAGCAAAAGTTCTGCTACACATATGGCTAAAAATAGTATTAGATGCTATAAAAAATTTGTGGCTTTTTTTTTTTAAACTTAAATGCTCAACCAAACGTTGGCCTTGCATGTGTGACAAGCTGTGGTGGCCTTCATTGTGGCGTGGTGGGTTGTGACGGAACTACTTTTTACATTCTTTCCTTCTTGCGGGGGCGGATGCTTAGTCAAAAAAAAAATTATTATATTTAGTCTAATTTTATCATGTAATCATCTCATTTTCATTGATTCTCTTTTATTTAGCCCCCTGACAAGCCATCCTGGCTCCCATAGTGGACTGAGGGAGCACTATCTCTTGAATTTCATTTCTCATAAGTCAAACACTTCAACTTTAGTAGCCTAGTTTCCTGTGCCTTTATGGCTATGTCCCTTAGTGGTAATCATTATTGACGTCTCCATAGCATCCCATGTAGTACATGGCAGCTCATCCTCATCCTTTGCATCCATGTCGTCACCTCGGCGCCAACAAAGCGGCTTCCTCCACCCTCCACCCCAACGTTCCCTCGGATCGCGGCCAAGACCACAATGATTCCTATGACCTCGTCTTCCCCCGGATCCGGACTTGGAGCCTCCTCTTCTACCTCCGGTGCAATCCGTCTACTCTTGAAGCATCGGTGTGTGCACAAGGCATCCAACCCTAGTTTTTTCCCAATCAAACATGAACTACTTTTACATTCTTTCCTTCCTGTACTGAGGGAGCACTGTCTCTTGAATTTCATTTCTCGATGGCTCAAACACTTCAACTTTAACCACCATATGTAATGAAATATTACTATTTATGGTGCATAATTAGTATCACTAGATGAATCGTTAATCTATTCTCATAGTAAAGTTATTTAGATATATACATATCACTAATATTATTTACAAATCTAATTAAAATTAAGAAAGATTGATCGACACCCTGGGACGGAGGGAGTATGGTTGTAGCCTGTAGGGTAGCTAGGCAGGTGAAATAGGACAGCAAGGGAGAGAGGCTTGAGGCCCTCCTCTCAAATAAGGGATTAGTGAACACAGGAAGATTAGCCCTGCAATGTGCATTGCCATTGTAAACTGCTCCTGCGCTTCTTTCTTTAGGTCACACATGGCCCGTGCGGTCAAAAGCAGAGGGACAGGCACAGGCACGAGGTGAGAGGGACACGACCTGGTAAAAACTCGATGTAGTACTGGCGATGCTGGGCTGTCGTGCGCCTGGCTAAAAGAAAACATTTGCGCAACTCAACGTGGCAGGGCTACTGGCTGCCACTGTTGGAATTTTATTCCCAGTGGTTGTTTTTTTTTTTTGACAACAATTCCCAGTGGTTGTTGTTTCGTGCTCAGGAGGGAGTAACATGCGATGCGCTTGACTGGTCAAAATCGTCTTGGCATCGATGACATTGCTGACGGTAGCGATGGAAGAAGCCAGCTGCCAGCTTGGTGTCAATTTGTGATGTCAAGATAGCCTGGGATGCCGGAACAAGGTTGGAGTAACTGAACTGGCAGGCCTGTGCAGTACTAGACGCTGGCATTTGGATCGTAACAGATTCCTGATCAAACTTAAATACGCTCCGTTTTTTCTTTCAGAAGGAAGCAGGAATCCTGCTGGATTTTATACGAGCATAAATGAAGAAGCAGCTTCAGATTCACAAGACATGCATCATGATGGTCTTATCAGATCTTGGAAGCTAGTAGGGGACATTTTCTTGAACTTCTGACTGAGACATAACTTATTTGTAAGGAAACTGGAGGGGCCTTGGCCCCTACGACTGAAACATTAGCAGATGATGAAGCAAAATGATAAGTACTGCTAGGTGTCAAAACAAGCACATTCGAGTGAGCAACAGGATTGCCATATACAGCTCCAGCCTCCAATGTTCTAAGGAAAAACACCAGGAAAGAAATAATACATCAAAGAACAGCTACAGGAGTCCGAGGCATTCTCTAAGAATCAAGCCCCACAACATTGTCTGACGCTCGGATGATGCTCTAAGATCAACTACAACAGGATAAAAAGGGCAAAGTTTCACTAAAACAGAAGCATTACCAGGCAGCAGAGATCTACCTTGTACACAAATGGCAACCCACAAAACTTCGTTGCCATGATCAAACTGCAGCCATGTTCCGGCTCAAATTAGCTCTAGTTTCCTACGAAGATCCAACTGGGATCATCTTCACAATAGCTGCGATAGGCATGCCTATGAAACCGATAAAAATACATGCTATCCACTGCCTGAGCGTAAGAGGAGTAGTGTTTGCGAAATCGCCAAGGAACTGTATTATGATGAACTGGAAGATGACGGTGCTGCCAAGGACCGCAATGAACACATTGTTCTTCAGAATGCCTTCAAACACATTTATCCTCTCCATCTCTCTCGAGCTCACCTCATTGAACACCTGCACAGCAAAGTTAAAGGTTAAGTTCACAAATAATCGCATCACTAGAGCAAGAAATTTAAACTGAGTACAAATGCAGACTAACCAATACATCAGCACTTAGCTAGTTAGCTTGGACTCACCTGACATAATACGAAGCAATTGAAGATCAGTGTGTTCAAGACTAGATCGGAGTTATCACCCTGGATTCCAAACAACCACTTCCCCTCTGTCTGTAGGTACCAAATTACAAGGAACTGGTAGAAGGCCTGTCCCAGGATGTTTCTCCACATAATGTTACTGATGAAGTTTCCTTTCCTTCCAACAGGCGTTCTCTTCATCAGTTCATTGTTTGGGGGTTCTGTAGCCAATGCCAGTGCACCCAGTGTATCCATGATCATGTTGACCCATAGCAATTGCACAGCAGTAAGAGGGGCACTCCCTGAATCAGCATGGATACAAACAATGAGATGTGGATTTATGAAATAAACAAAAGGACATTCAGAATATGCTCAAGTAGTACAAGGATTTCCAAACCATGAAGTAATGATGACAAATGTACCTGTCAGGCAAGCTGAGGAGAAGTTTACCACCAGAGCAACCACATTAACAGTGAGCTGAAACTGCACAAACTTCTGAATGTTGATGTACACTGATCGACCCCATTTTGCAACAGTAACAATAGTGGAGAAGTTGTCATCAAGAATGATGACATCAGCACTCTCTTTGGCCACCTTCAAGAATATGTTAAGAAGAGTAAATCAAAATGGGTGTAAATAGTGAATTAACTCGAGATATCAAGTCTTTATCTAAAAAAAAACTCGAGATATCAAGTAATTGATGGTGTTACTCATGGTCATGGATATCAAGATCTGACAGATGTCACAGCCATATAGAAGAATGAAAGAGCAAAAATTACACTATTAAATATAGCTAGAAATTACTTTCCAAGATGTTTGATATCGGTGATTACTGCAAGATACCAGTAATAGTTTAGTTATTGAAGGACATGGCTAGTTATTTTTAGCAATGTAAGGGAAATCTCGAAATTACCTCGGTTCCGGCAATGCCCATTGCAAGCCCAATATCAGCCTCATGAAGCGCAGGCGCATCATTTGTTCCGTCACCCGTCACAGCCACAACTTCGTCGAGTTTAGTTCGAAGATGCTTGACAAGGGTATGCTTATCCAGTGGTGAAGATCTTGCCATCACCTGGTGCATCCATAGCAAAGCAGTGGTCAATGAGCTACTAGGTTTTGCAAAAGCGAACAAAGATGGGTACTAGACTCATGAACTTACCTGTATCTTTGGTATCAGTTGAGTAAGCTCTTCTTCACTCTTGGTTCTGAAATCTGGGCCTTCTATGGCAATGCCACCTTCAGTTAAAATGCCGCATTCCCGGGCAATTGCCTTTGCCGTGTTGATGTTGTCACCTGTGACCATCCTGACGGTAATACCTGCTGACCTGCAGATGGCAACTGATTCCTTCACTCCGGGCCTGACTGGGTCTTTGATCCCCACAATGCCAATACAGGTGTACCCATCTGTCGGGATCTGATCATTGACTGAGAACCCATCCTCAACTTCCATGTAGGCAAGACAGAGAGTGCGAAGTGCCTCGTTTGCGAAGCTATCGATTGTGGCATTCAAGTGATCAATGGTTCCTTCATCCAGGGGGACGACATTTCCTTCCTCATTCAGGTACTTGCTGCAAGATGCCAGTATGATCTCCGATGCACCTTTGCAATGTGCTCGCAGTGCACCCTCTGGGAGCTGGATTACCACTCCCATTCTCTTCTTGGCAGAGTTGAATGGCTCCACCTTTACAAGGGTGCTTGCTTTGCGCACCGCTGAAAAGTCTCCACCGAGTGACAGCCCAAACTCCAGAATAGCTGTCTCAGTTGGTGTCCCCAGTATTTCACGTTTGCCATCCTGGTTCAAGACAACGTCTCCACCAGTGTTGTTGAATATGGACTGGGAGAGAATCGTCATGACAGAGTCTGGGAGTTTGGAGAACAGGCTCTTGGTATCCGAAGCACCATCCACTTCTTTGATCGTACCACAGATGCAGGCTTTGACGACAGTCATGTGGTTTGTCGTGAGAGTGCCAGTCTTGTCACTGCAAATGGAGGTCGCTGAGCCCATGGTCTCGCATGCTGCAAGGTGCCGGACAAGTGCCTTGTCGTTCATCATCTTCTTCATTGCAAATGCAAGGCTCAGTGTCACGGCCAGTGGTAGTCCTTCAGGTACTGCCACAACGACGATGGTGACAGCAATGGCAAAGAACTCAAGCAGCTCCAATGCATCATCTCCAGTCCAGCTCAAGTACGTGCCATCAATGATCTTGCGCCGGAACAGGCTTTCGGTGAGCACCGCAAATGTGATGACAGCAAAGACAAGTCCTATCTTGCCAATGATGGTGGCTACACCATTCAGCTTGACCTGCAATGGCGTCTCATCATCACCACCTTCACTGAGAGTGGCCATCAGCTTCCCCCACTGAGTCCTCATGCCGACTGTGGTGACGAGCATCTTGCAAGAACCGTCCTGCACCTTCGTCCCTGACAGAAGGAATGGGTTCTCAGCGTTGACAGCAACTGGCTCGCTCTCTCCAGTCAAGCTCGACTCGTTGATCAGAAGCGAGAAGCCTGACATGAACAGCCCATCAGCTGGCACCTGATCACCAATAGAGAGGTGAACAATGTCCCCGGCGAGAAGTTCATATATTGAGAGCTTCTGCCTGTACCCACACCGGGTGACCTGCACCGTGATCTTCTTCTTCTCCTTGTCAAGGTCCTTGAATTGCAGGGACTGGCGGTAGTCACTTGAGGCTGTGACGAACACGACCAGCAGGATGCTGGCCACAATGCCGAGCCCGTCGTGCGGCGCCTTTGGGCCATCCCTCCGTGGCAATGCCGACTATGAGCGAGACAAATGCACACACAGCAAGGATCATGAGTGTCATGTCTTGCAGCGCCTCCCAGGCGAACCAAGAAGCCACGGGGCGCCGCCTCCAGCGAACTTGTTGACGCCAAAAACACCCCGCCCGGTCGTTAGCTTGTCTTCGGACGTGGCGAGGCCATCAGACTCGAAGTGGATAGCTTGGACGCGAGGCCCTGGACACCACCATGAGATTTCAGCTTCTTCACGTCATGGCCCTCAACAATCGAGCTCAGCTCCTCGGCGCAGATGCCAAAACCAGCCGCCTTGACATCAGCAGGGACCTTGTACTCACTTGGCGGGGGAAGGCCTGTTGAATTGAAGTGGTGGTAAGATTGATGACTGAAGAAAATGATAAGTGGTAATCAACTCCAGACTCAGGTGGGGTAGTATCATACTGTGGATAAACTGAAGTGCAGCCTTTGAAACAAGCACGGCAACACGCAACTTCTCCTGAGAAAGGTAAAAAAAATCATTGATTGTAAGTTCTTCTTGAGATTGACACGCAGCTTACCCAAAACTCTACAATATTTTTGTTCTCAGGAAAACTGCAAGATGAGTTTAAAGATAGGTAAAGGTTAATTTAGTAAAATAAATTTACAGTTGCAACAACTGTTACAAAGCAACAACCATGCTGAACCATAGTCTTCCTTTTATAGCAGGGAAAAAAGAAAGGAGAAGTATACCATTGTGATATAACCTTTCATGAACAATCCAGCAATATTTTTTTTATTTGACAAAAATTTTTAGTGTCACCTATACTTGCATTAAACAATTAGGGGCATATCTGAAACACGAGAACATCAAAATAATTCTACGAAAAACAGACACAAATCTCTATGATTCATCGATTCCAAATATGGCCTAACATGCTTGATTGGATGCTCTCTAGAGAATATTGCAACCTGCACAAATAAAAAAGACTAACACACAGCAAGATTCTTTTCCACATAGTAGCCCAGAGTTTATTTAACAAAAAATAAATAAAAGACAAACACGTTTGGTTTCTGTTCATGATCAGTACTTTGCAGATAACATATTCCAGAAATCAGGGACATAGTTTCATGTTCGCTGGAAAACAAAGTGGTTGAGAACCTGATCCACGCTTGTATTAGTCAATTGCAGGTGCAGCTTAGAGGTCCCTTTCATAGTCTAGGAGATCATGACGTTTCATATTTTTTTATATATTTGGCTTTGGATGTGGTGTTGTCTGCACTTTCCCATGTGTAACCACAGTTATTATAATACTCCTATTGTGGTCTTGTGTTTCATAATGTCATATGATAATTAGAGTACGGTTATGGTCACCAATAAACAAACTGTGTGCAGCAATAAAATATGCTGCAGAACTTTAGGCGAAAAGATAAAGAAACTACTGCAGAAATTTTGAAAAAAATAAATATATAAAAAATGCTGAGATGTGCTTTATCTGAACTTATTACCCTAGCAATTGTATCGACCAATCTTCCTTTGAAACTGGGAGCAGTACTAGTTTTATACCACTTGCAAAGAACGCGGAAAAAGATCTAGCATTCGATTCTTTCTGAAGTCAGACTCATTCTTAGTAGTGGTTACTGGCACGCTCCGTGTTTCCTTTTTGACTGAAAGCGCACACCTCTTTGAACAACTCAACCTAACTTGTGTTGACCGGCTTTGTATCTAATTTCGCAACATTTATTTTTTTTCGCGACCGAAAACAATCCCATTACCCACTGGCACCAGATATAAATCTTAGTCATAATCAGAAGAATAAGATACGACGAAATTTTAGCTAAGACGGCGCTAACATTGGCATGAACATTCAAATTGCTGCTGCGACCTGCACAGCAGGAGCTGAGGCAGGTAGCAGAGAGAGATCAGAGGGGAGGGAGAGGCCGCATATAGAGTACGTACATGGTTGTTTCGCTTCATGGCGGTGGCCTCGTTGCGCTTGTCGAGGTTGGCCGTGAAGCGGAAGCGGCGCTTGGGGTTCTTGACGACGCCGACGAGCTTGCGCCATCTTCCCAGCGCCTCCTCCGACGAGTGCTTGGCCTGCACGGCCCCGAAGTTCTCCTTGAGGTAGCTCTCCATCTCGCTCGGCTGCCGCTGCCGCTGCGGGATTCGAATTCGCTCTCCCACCAACCCCAACGCGTGCGTATATAGCCGCGGGCGCGTGGGGAGAGAGAGAGAGGCGCCTCTCCTCTCCTCTCCTCTCTCAGCCGTGTGGGGCCGTGCCGTTGACGCGTGAGGACGTGACGGCGACTTCTGGCGTGGGCAAGCGCAATGCCGGCCGGAAGTTGCGTCGCGCGCGCTGTGGCTTTGGGGGAAGGGAAGGGAAGGTGCGCGGTGGTTTTGCTCGGATCCGACCGGGACAGGAGGAGGACGCGAGGAGGAAAGTTTGGAGAGGGAACAGCAGGAGGAGGTGCTTTGGCTTTGCTTTCCCTTCCCCGACCTGCCAGTGCCAGGCCAGCGAGCAAGTGTGGTTGGGCACGCCGAGGCCTCGCCGTAAACGTTGCGCTGCTGGGCATTTTTGTGCATGCCGGGCCAAGCCAAGAGCCCAAGACCAAGAGTGACGGCACTCCTTTTGGCGAAAATCCAACTCAGTTTTCAAGTAATTTCGTCACACAAGAAGATGTTTACATTTAAGATTTCGAGTGTTGGTTAACATAAGATAAGTGTGTGGTGTGTTTTTTTTTTTTTTTTTTTTTGACATTCATGTGTGTGGTGTGGTTGTGGTTGGCAATTGGCATAACCAGGATGACAAGATGACGAGGTCGATTACAAGGGGCCGGAAGCGAGGAGAGTCGACACGACAAGGGCCCATGTTTTCGCAGAAACGCTACTGCTACAGAACATGGTCCCACGATCCCCGCACTCGGAGGACGATTGATCGGGGGGGACTCGAACAATTCGAAGCGCGTTCTGCGAAATGGTAGAGCAAGCGTCCGTAGCGCCGTGCTTTGAGAGTCACGGTCAGGACGTGCCATCAAGTCACTGCTTAGGAGAAATACATTACGTACATATTCTATGCGGTGAAGAGATTAGATACTCCTAGTTGCTGCGAGGTGCGGTGCATTTCATTATCGGGACGGAGAAGGGTCACGGGCGCAGCGAGTGCAAGACGCCAACACACACACACAAACATAAAAAAGATGTTCAATATTTCAAAGTCAAGTCAAGGCCTCAAGGGACGCGAGGGCGAGGAGGCTTACGCGTGCCGAGGACGAGGAGGAACTTGCGACGCGTCTTCTCCGCTTCTTCTCCGCGGTAGCCGGTTGGGAAAAGGCCTGAGAGAGACCGTGTGAAGGACAACGAAGCAGGACCACTGCGACTGCAGCGTACTCCTCCGTCCCAAAATAAAAAGTCCTTCTCCGACCCGGTAAGTCAACGCTTTTAAAATACCGAAACGATTATATATTAAAATATATAAATAGTTATGTTAATTAATTAGTATCATTGGAAAGATCTTTGAGTCTAGTTTTTAACAAATTTTTTTAAAAGATTTAAA
>JADLZK010008140.1:0-184901 GCA_015847255.1 Hyparrhenia diplandra | reverse complement strand
ATTTGAGGAAATGCTAGATTTGACACAACTATAATAAAAATGCCATTGGATGGTGCTGTAGTACCCTCTTTCATTCACCTAAAAGGTTGTGAATGCTGTCATGATTTTTTATATTTTCAGCTTTATTAGACCACTTCCAAAATAGCTTTTCCAGCTTGGAAGGAAGGAAGGAGCATCCACTCTGCTATAGTACTAGATTTCATTTGATTGCCATGTTAGCTCTCATTTGATTGGCAGATCATAAATATGCACCCAGTTTGGGATCTTGACTGATTAAATCATAGACATATTCTATAACTAAATGATCCAACCTGGCGAGTTACGAGGAGTGAATTGAAATAACAGGATATCAGCATGATACACTGGTCAACACCATGAAAAGCGCGGCAAAGCCGCGCTGTGTTTCTAGTTAGACTTAAGGTTGGGACAACGAAAATCAAGAGGGAAACAAGCTTAGTCTGAAAAAAAAAATCAGCCAAGTTAATTGAAATCACTAATAAAAACTCTCTACAAGCTTTTTAATCATCTCTGAATCTAGTTACTAACAAGAAAACAGGCTAAAAAAACAGCATTGCTGGAACACATTACGACATCAACCAAACATCACTGGCTCCCCGGATCCTGGTTGCAAACACGTATCAACCCAGAAAGCAACTTTTTCATAAACAAAATCCAAATCATCTAAACAATACAATCCTGTCCCATCCCAAAAGTTAAAGAAAAATACAAAACCAAACCAAATCACCAAACAAAAAGACAAGTTACTCCTACTCAAAAGAACATTTTTCTTTGTTTTTAAAAAAGAGAGAAAAGACAAGTTTCTCACAGAAAATCCAACAGGGAATCACATGCTTTTTATAGCCGCACTAGCAAGCAAGCCTGCTACTCTACTCCTCCGTCCCTAAATAGATGTAGATTCTCGATTTCTCGCCCCGGTGTCAACGTTTTTCAACTTCCTAAAGAATTATATATTAAAATATATAAATATTTATGCAAAAGTAATTAGTATCATCGGAAAGATCTTTAAGTCTAGTTTTTAATAAATTTATTTGGAGATATAAATCTTTTGCACGTATTTTCTACAAACACGAGTAAAGATGAAAAAGTTTGGACGCACCCCGTAGTGACATCAAAAGGGGAGGAGGGACTGAGTAGGTGTGTCAGTGTCTGCTGCTCCGTCCAAGAACGGCCCGGGACGACCGGCCGGCGAGCCTATCGTAAAGCTAAGCTCTCTCCTTTTCTCGCGGCCTCACTCCCTTGTCTCCACTCTCCACGCCGGAGACCGAAACGAACCCAATACCAATGCGCCTCCACCTCCTCCTCCTCCTCCTCGCCACCGCCGCCGCCGCGGTGGCGAGGGCTGCCGATGTCGCGTCCACGGCCGACGCGGACGCGCTGCTGGCGGCGAAGGCGGCGCTGTCTGACCCGTCCGGCGCGCTGTCCTCCTGGACGAACGCCACCACCACCTCTCCCTGCTCATGGTCCGGCGTGACATGCAACACCCACGGCGCGGTCATCGGGCTGGACCTCTCGGGCCGGAACCTCTCCGGCCCCATCCCGGCGGCGCTGTCCCGCCTGGCGCACCTCGCGCGGCTCGACCTCGCCGCGAACGCGCTCTCCGGCCCCATCCCGGCGCCGCTCTCCAGGCTGCAGCAGTCCCTCACCCACCTCAACCTCTCCAACAACGTGCTCAACGGCACCTTCCCGCCGCCGCTGGCCAGGCTACAAGCGCTCCGTGTCCTCGACCTCTACAACAACAACCTCACGGGCTCGCTCCCGCTCGAGGTCGTCGCGTTGCCGATGCTTCGACACCTTCACCTTGGCGGCAACTTCTTCTCCGGTGAGATCCCGTCAGAGTACGGCCAGTGGCGGAGGCTGCAGTACCTCGCCGTCTCCGGGAACGAGCTGTCCGGGAAGATTCCTCCGGAGCTTGGTGGCCTCACTAGTCTTCGGGAGCTCTATATTGGATACTACAACAGCTACTCTGGTGGGATACCGCCGGAGCTTGGCAACATGACGGATCTCGTCCGCCTCGACGCCGCCAACTGCGGGCTCTCCGGTGAGATTCCGCCGGAGCTCGGGAATCTCGCCAACCTAGACACGCTCTTCCTGCAGGTGAACGGGCTTGTCGGCGCCATTCCGCCTGAGCTGGGAAGGCTTAGGAGCCTCAGCTCGCTGGACCTGTCCAACAACGCGCTCACCGGTGAGATCCCAGCGAGCTTCGCCGCGCTCAAGAACCTCACTCTGCTCAACCTCTTCCGGAACAAGCTCAGGGGTAGTATTCCCCGAGCTCGTCGGCGACCTGCCCAGCCTCGAGGTGCTGCAGCTCTGGGAGAACAACTTCACCGGCGGCATCCCGCGCCGTCTCGGCCGCAACGGACGGCTCCAGCTGGTTGACCTCTCGTCCAACAGGCTCACCGGCACCCTCCCGCCGGAGCTCTGCGCCGGGGGCAAGCTGGAGACGCTCATCGCGCTCGGCAACTTCCCTCTTCGGCTCAATCCCGGAATCACTGGGCAAATGCGAGGCGCTCTCCCGCATTCGCCTCGGCGGCGAAACTACCTCAAACGGCTCCATCCCGGAAGGTCTCTTTCAGCTGCCGAATCTGACGCAGGTTGAGCTGCAGGACAACCTCCTGTCCGGCGGCTTCCCGGCCGTGGCCGGCACCGGCGCGCCGAATCTCGGGGCCATCACTCTCTCCAATAACCAGCTCACCGGCGCTCTGCCGGCGTCCATTGGGAATTTCTCAGGTTTGCAGAAACTGCTTCTTGACCAGAACGCATTCACCGGCGCAGTACCGCCGGAGATTGGGCGGTTGCAGCAGCTGTCTAAGGCTGACCTGAGCGGCAATGCGCTTGATGGCGGTGTGCCGCCAGAGATTGGGAAGTGCCGGTTGCTCACCTACCTGGACCTCAGCCGGAACAACCTGTCCGGGGAGATACCGCCGGCCATCTCCGGCATGCGAATACTCAACTACCTGAACCTGTCCAGGAACCACCTTGAAGGAGAGATTCCGGCAACCATTGCTGCAATGCAGAGCCTCACGGCCGTCGACTTCTCCTACAACAACCTGTCTGGGCTTGTGCCGGCGACTGGGCAGTTCAGCTACTTCAATGCAACGTCCTTCGTGGGCAACCGGGGCTGTGTGGGCCGTACCTTGGACCATGCCATTCTGGTGGCGCCGGCACGGGCCATGGCGCACACACCCATGGTGGCATGTCCAATACCTTCAAGTTGCTCATCGTCCTCGGCTTGCTTGTCTGCTCCATTGCGTTTGCTGCCATGGCAATATTGAAGGCCCGGTCACTGAAGAAGGCCAGCGAGGCACGTGCGTGGAGACTCACTGCGTTCCAGCGCCTCGAGTTCACCTGCGACGATGTGCTAGATAGCCTGAAGGAGGAGAACATCATCGGCAAAGGCGGAGCTGGGATTGTGTACAAAGGGGACAATGCCAGATGGTGAGCATGTTGCAGTGAAGCGGCTTTCGTCGATGAGCCGTGGCTCTTCGCATGACCATGGGTTCTCTGCTGAGATTCAGACGCTTGGGAGGATCCGACACCGCTACATTGTGAGATTGCTTGGCTTCTGCTCGAACAATGAGACAAATCTCCTGGTGTACGAGTTTATGCCCAATGGGAGCCTGGGGGAACTACTCCATGGCAAGAAAGGTGGCCATCTCCACTGGGACACCCGTTACAAGATCGCTGTTGAGGCTGCCAAGGGGCTCAGCTACCTCCACCATGATTGTTCACCGCCGATCCTGCATCGTGATGTTAAATCAAACAACATCCTGCTTGATTGCGATTTTGAGGCACACGTTGCTGATTTCGGGCTCGCCAAGTTCCTACAGGACTCTGGCGCATCACAGTGTATGTCTGCCATTGCAGGCTCCTATGGCTATATTGCTCCAGGTAACATTTTTATCCTTATTACAGTTTGCATTTTTTTTTTCAGAATTATTGACACCATATTCACAATTGTTTATTGTAAGTCTTTCTTGTTCTCTATAGATTAATTTTTGATACAATTGTGAACTGCTTATGCTTGTTCATCTCATATAGTGGTAAATGTATTGCTAGCTGTTACCACCTGGCCTCTTTAGTTTATCATCAGTTTTAACTAATGAAACATATATGGCATTCCTTTATGGATCTGGTTACTTACTGCCATACAGCTAAAATTTCTTCGAAATATGGGATTTATATCTACCTGAGTAGTAGAGAGTTGAAATCAACTAATCCTTTATTGGATTTCTGTCTTATGGATTTACAGAGTATGCATATACCCTCAAGGTCGATGAGAAGAGTGATGTTTACAGCTTTGGTGTCGTGCTTCTTGAGCTGGTCACTGGAAAGAAGCCAGTAGGGGAGTTTGGGGACGGCGTCGACATTGTCCAGTGGGTCAAGACGATGACGGACGCAAACAAGGAGCAGGTGATCAAGATCATGGACCCCAGACTGTCTACGGTGCCAGTGCACGAGGTCATGCATGTCTTCTACGTCGCCCTGCTTTGCGTCGAGGAGCAGAGCGTGCAGCGGCCTACGATGCGGGAGGTGGTGCAGATGCTCAGCGAGCTTCCCAAGCCAGCTGCAAGGCAAGGAGATGAGCTTCCCAGCAGTGACGATGGTTCCGCCGCACCGTTGTCTGATCCTCCAGCAGCAGATGGATCTGTCGAAGCGCCGCATGATGAAGCCACCAAAGAGCAGCAGCAACCGAGCTCACAGTCTTCGCCGACTACTGATCTCATCAGCATGTGAGAGCTGTGCCAAGCTTGGTTTTTCACTTTCCTGTGTTTCCTTTCCTTGGTGAAATTCGGATGTTTGGATATTTGTAGCTTAGTTAGGGCCTGGTGTGTTAGGTCTCTACACTTAATCAGTGTGGTGTGAGATTCAGATATCTGCATGCATTCAGGTAGGCTGTAGGGTGTGTAATCTAGGCCCCAGAATTTTCTGTTGTGGTAGTATGCATCTTAGGGCGTCCGCAGTGGTTGCTGTCGACGTCGCCGGCTGACCCGTATTTTGCATACTAAAATAATATAGCTACTGTTGCCGTGCCTTCTTTTCTATTGGTCGTCAGTGCGCAGCAGGGTCATCCGATCACACACGCGCTCGCCCTCAGTCCTCCGAGCTAGCGACGAGTGAATCGCTAACGATTAGTATTTTAATCAGTTTAATCCCTCCTAGCTAGCAAATAGACCGCCGTTGGAGAGGCCCTTAGCCTGTGAGGACACTGTTGTGTACTGTACTGTACATATCAAGCCTCCTAGTAATCTCCATCTTGTTGTTAGAATCGAAGAACCATTTAGGGAGTTATTAGGAACCTAGGATTCTGGAGCAATCAAGTTCTTGTGTACTTGTGTTAATGTTAAGGTGAGTACTACTCTTTCAGCATTCATATGTTGTACTGGATTTCACTTTGCCCTCAAGCAGTGAAAGCCAAGCCTCAAGCATATATATAGGCAGTGAAGCCTCAGGAACAGGGTGCTTCGTTTGGATGTTGTCAGTTAATGCAACACCTTTCCTTGCTTCACACTGTACAAGAACAGGGTGCTTCTCCTGAGTCCTGACCAACTGTTGATTGTCATTAATTATGATAGGGCGAGCTTAATTGCAACATGAGTATAATCTCGCATTTAATGAAGATTGTCATCATATAAGTATAATCACAGGGCAAATGCGTGCAACATGTTGCAAAGCCTATGGCTGGTGGAGTTTAGATCAGGATTGGTAGATGAGCAAGCATGCAGCAGGAGACCAGCTGCCAGCTGGGGAACAATAAGCAAAGCAAGCAAAGCTTTGGAGTGAAGTGAAAGCAACTGTATTTTGCTCGCATCTCGACTTGTTGGAGATGATTCCTTGGGTCACCCCACTTCGGCTTTTCTGTTACGAGGTCAAAAAGATCCGTGGGAGCTGTGCCCACAAGCACATGATCGACGACGCCTCTCCTTGGTTGCATAGTACTATTCTACAATCAATTCAGACATTTGGTTTATATACATTTGCTTGCAAAACAAGAGTTAAAAGATGTCTCTAGCACTAATTGGATCTGGCCTTGTTCATATCGTCTTGTTGAGACGCATCAGGTCTTCATCTCCCCCAGTCGCAGTCGCATGGAAGCATCGCATGTGTTGGCACGGCCTTGTTCAATCATGCATTCCACATTCAGACATAACACGTCTGTACATGTAGTAGTAGGTTGTGCAATGATCCAAGGCTAATCAATCCTCTTGTCCTCCGACTGCAAAGCATCGCAATCGCATCGATGCAGTTCAGAGATGCAGATGATGCTGCCTCCATCAGGGGAATAGTGTGCTCGCTTTTTACAGGAGCGTGCGTGCCTGAATGTCTGAATCCGTCACTCATTTCATGTCTCTTGTTTTGGAGCAGTTTCAGTTGCTCATCAGCCAAGCCATGGAGATTTTTCGACCTCCAATATTCTATCATCCGGCACAGGCAACAACATGATCGAGCAGAACAAAAGTAGGTGACGCTGACCAATCCACTTGTGTGTGAGAATGTGAGTGGTCAGCCTCACATCATTCGCATGCTTTTGTGCTGTCCACATTCCACCCAGTAGCTTGGATTGAGTATACAAGTACTATTACTTTGTTAGAACAAAGCTATCGGCGATCACTCCAAATGATTTCCTCCCTCCTCTTAACTGACTTCTGCTGCCTTTTGCAGTGGATTAGCATTCAGATTATTCTTGTTCTTGTTATCTCCATCATTTGGGATTCCCAGTACGTGCAGTAGCATAGATTAACCAACCCTGATTGCCGACGGACGACAGTAAAGAACCACTACAGTACTCGTGGCAGTTCTGAATCATGCGTCTCAGCAAGTGTTTGGCAGGTCTGTGTGGAAGGGAGGAGCAATTGATCGAACGCAGACGCACCACCAACCCTACTCAATGCTTGGTCGCGTTTGATGTATGGATCACAATTTAAATGGACTGTGTGTATGTATTAACAGAGGCGAATACGGCGAAAAAACTATTTCACTAGTGCTAAAAACCATAATTCAGACAATTTAAATTAGCATCATGCATCCCATACTAGTGCCAAAAGATTTCTTCCTTGGACTCAGTTTACAAAATGCTCAAGAAGAATCTTTGATTTGGATTGTTGTTGAATCCACCAGCCAGCGCATGCATATTGATACTGATGCATCAGCATGACTGAATCTGAATGTACAGGAACGTTTCTTCAGACAGGGGGCACTCCACAGTGGCAAAACTGAATGCCAGTCAAAATGTTCGCTAGAGCAGCAGTAGTAGCCTGGTCTGGATTCTGGAACAACATTGAATCCAGTCCCGATCCAAAATGGATCAGGCCCCAAAATCTCATGAATTGGGCCCAGCAATGGTGCCTCATGCAAAGCATGCAATCCTTGTGTAATTGCAGGGAGGGAAGGGGCCTTCAGTGTACAGTACTTACTGTTCCCATGGGCCATGAGCTCCAGCTGACTGCTGAACCAACCGATGATACTTGGCATGGTCCAGGGCTCCAGGCAACAGCAGCTTGCGCTTTGGATTCTTGCATTTTCTGTAATAATAACCCTGCACAGTGCTGTGCTGCTGAACTGTATACAGCCTTCAGAGTTGGGTGATGACTGATGAGCAGAGCAGTTGGCATTACTGAATGAATGCAGGTCAACATCTTAGGACTACCTCGTCATGAATAGAATGCACGGGTTACGTGCCATAAAAATATCTACTCCCTCTCCGGGATGGTATTAGAAGTCGTTTTAGGACAGCGATACGGTCTCCAAAACACAACTTTGACCTCTTATTATTATAAAAATATTTATGAAGATGTGATATATGTATACTTTTATCAAAGTATTTTTAAAGATAAATCTACTCATATAATTTTTACAATTACAAACTCAATAACTTAAAATTTATTGATGATTTATATTCCCGATGTTTGACCCAAACCTTGTTCAAAACGACTTTTAATACCATTCCTATGGAGTATGTTTGACTAAGTTTCTAATAAATAATATTCACATTTATGATTTTAAATTAATTTGTTATGAAAACACATTTCGTAATTAATCTAATGGTATGTATTTAGTATTATAGTCATTAATACTTTTCTTTTATCTATAATTGGTCAAAATTAAAGTATTAAAACATGTCACTATGCTAGAATTGCATTCTTCAAGGACGGAGGTAGTAGAAATAGAAACCAACCGTTGCTCCTGGACACTTGATGCATTGTCCAACCAACACTTTGGATTCTGCATTTCTGAATGAATGAGCCCAACAGTGTGTGCTGCTGCAGTACAACCTTGAGAACCGGGTATTGAGCAGTTGGGATAACTGAATGAATGAATGCAGGTCAACATGGTAGGCAGTAGTCTGCATTAGAAACCCTTTGCGGTGTCGGCACGGAATCGGTGCTCTGCATTCTAGAACAACACATTGATCCAATGTACAGCCAACACATTGGTGACGAACTGACGGTGTAAATTCAGATCTTTTAAAAAAATTATTTGAGGGATCAAGTTTCAAGTGCCTCTGCAGTCTGCATTGCAATGGCTTCAGGCCCAAAACTCTGCATGCCCTTAATCAACACTTTTGCAGAGGCCCAGTGCTGTAGAACACGGAGTGGAGTGGAGTGGAATACTGGTAGTATTTAAGTAAGGGTCTCATGGGCCTGTTCAGATTAGTCTGAATGAAATGTAGCAGGCTCCGTCTACTTCTGCCCTTAATCTGTCTTGGATTCTCATGATGCCTGCATTTGATTTGAAAGTAAATAGATGACGCTGTAATGTAACAGCGACTGCAATTGCCTCCTCTATCCATCTGTAGGTAGATAGATAGATAGATGATGACGGTCTGTAAGAAATTCAGAAACGTAGTGCTGATGCTTCAGATTCCTCAAAACAGATAAACATTTTCCATTGCCAGGGCGAAACCTACCCTGAGAGAGAAGGGTGGTGGTTGCCTGGTTGGGGTCTCGAGACTCGTGAGCCTGAGACGGACCAAAAAGTCAAGTGCAGTCGTGCAGAGGTTGACATCCTGCACACATACTTTACACTTTTTTTTTGAAAGAACACATATACTTTACACTCCTTTCAGCACGTTTCCAGATTCACATGTATGATGTATTCGACCCGATCCCACTAGCATTTGTTCGCGCTTTCTTTCTCTTAATGAAATATGGGTGAATGGCCCCATCGTGGGAAAAAAATATACATCCGACCCAATCCCATTTGCAACGATCTTTGCCGACGACGTTTGGTAGTCATCTCACATGGTCGTTTGTCCAAGGCACACACGACATAGAAGAGGCAGAATTTCAAAAGAAAAAGAAAAACGACACATGGAGGCAGAGTCCAACTTGAAATGCTAGTAGGTCCTCAGAATCGATCAGTTCGCTGAATCGTTTCAGAAAACGGTGATCCAAGTGCTGAATGCTGAATCAGACACGCATCATAGAAAACAGATAGTACATGAGATTTTTAAACCTTGGAGGTACTAGGTCCCTACTAGTACTTATGTGTCAGACTTGAACTGAGAGCCAGCAGATGAGCATCTGAATCTGAATCTGCACATGTAGTATATTATTGCTCCTTTGACCATGCATCTTCTGGGTCTAGGAACAGCAATTAGTTAGATATAAGATGGGGCTTACAGAGCACTAACGACCTTGATATTACTTGGAACTGACTTGGCAAGATTCACTTGGGCAACTCCATATTTGATTGTCGAGGGTAGCTGATTTGTCCATGCTTTGCCAAAATTTCAAACTACACTTTGATATATATTCGACCGGCCGGACAGTTGTCTCTGGTTCCACCACCTGTGCTTTTTCTCATTCAAAAAAGTCCATCTGTTCCCCCCGTTTATCTTATGGATTGCAGGTAATAATGCCACACAATGACTTAGTTAGTAGGGTAAATATATAATACACTACACTTGCTGGAGAAGCTGGATTAGTGGACTGACGAAATTCATGCCGATAAAACGATGCTGGTCACCGTTGAAGTGTAATCACGATCGATGCAGAGTTGAGTTTTCGCCTGGTGGGCCGTGGCTTAGTTAATCTTTGCGCGATGCTGCGTCATGGATGACAGCTTTGTCTGACATGGTTTATGCTTGCCATAATGTTTGTTTGACACATGGTAACAGTTACTATATATGTATACAATGGAAAAGATCTGAAATCAGAGCCGGAAACATATGAATACATACAGTAAGGGAGAAATAAATTGAAAAAAACAGAAGAAAAAAAAAAAGGAAGAAGACTTAAAAAATTAAAAGAGCAAAAACAATGCTTTCGTTGAGAGTTGAACTCAAGACCTCCCGCTTACTAAACGGGTGCTCTAACCAACTGAGCTACGAAAGCTTGGTGCTGAAATATTCTAGAAAACTGTTTTATAGAAACTACATGTGAAACGTACTTCTGTGGTAGCTGAATGGGCGTCTAAACTATAGATGATACTGTCCTCTCTTCTTGTTCTATAGAAGCAAAATATTTAGTTCCTACATCCTTCATGTTACACACGTACATTATCCTATGGTGCATAGGGGTGTACATAGATGGAGCCTCATGGAGGTCAAACGGGGTTCTGGCCCCCTTGCTTCTACTAGTATAGTTTATCTATCCTCTCCTTGTTACTCTAAGCAGCTAGTATATATATTCTATAGAAAAGTTGATGCATTTAATGTGACAGAGGTTCAGCTAATGAAAATTAAGTGAAGACAAAACACAATTTGGTAGTATGCTCAAAACCTTGACTTGTGGACAAACTATGATATATGAACCTTGACAAAACACAATTTGGCCCCTGCTTATTTAGTTCACGAGCTCCATCACTGGGGTATGGTACAAACTATTTAAAATGCACGGTCTATTTGCAGATTCGCGGACAATCCTCTACTTGCCTCCGAACTGGTATGTATCATAGGGTTGATCTATAGCATTTCACCGTGTAGCATACTTAAAGGTGACAGATATAGTTGTCATTAATTGAGTTCAAGTTGAACTAGACAAACAACTTTCAATTCCTTAATTTGAGATGATCAAGTCGAGGCAGCAAAAGAGTACAGTGACACATAGTTTTATCCATGCGTTAGGCGTGTCCACTCTCCACAAACAAACGTACTTCGTACGTGGCCTGGCCTTGTGTGCAGAGCATGCATATATGGAATAATTAATGGTCATGCATGCATGCATGGTTGACAAATTGAAGCAAAGCTAGCTACGATACAGTATGCAAATTCCTCCTCGAGCCAAACGCCCGACCATGATCGAATCACCTACCCCATGCACTATACTCTAGCTAGCAGCAGTGTGTGTAGAAAGCAAAGCAAAGCATATATGCTGCCTCGATCCGGCAGGTGATGGCTTCTGGTCGGCAACAAGGGCCAGAAATAGTGGTGTTGGTTGGAGCGTCCATGAGCCAGATTAAACAATGCAACAAACAAAGACATGCATATAACCTAACATATCCGTTTGACCCATGCATCGATCGATCCATCGCTATTATATTATCGCTTGTGCATAGATGCAACTTGTGCTTGCTATTGCTACCACTTCCCAGGACTCAAGGCCCTGCCTGTGGCTCCTAATGAGTCATGACTAGAGCTTTATTTCCGGCAGGAGAGATAGATAGATACACAGGCCACTAGTGATGGTGGCGAGGCACTTATTCTCGATCTCGTCGTACACTCACTGTGAAAGAAGATAAGCTAGGGGGGTGGTTGTATATCCTTGCATTGGTATTGGTACTCTGCGCGTGTTTCAACCAGAAAAGAAGAGGACCTCTTGTCTTGGCCACAAATTAAAGAGAAAGATCTTCGATGAGAGGCTGAAGCACAAGAGCATGCGGGCACAGTGTCCATGCATACTGTTTGCTACTGCTACTAGCGGGAACGGGAACCTCTTTTTCATTGGTTGCATGGATGCCTTGACACTTGCGTGGCTAGCGATCGAGATATATACGGATACGGCCCAGCCTCTCCGGTCGGGACCTGCAGACAACCTCTCTCCAGATCAAGAATACCAAGCTATCCCACCAAGTATTTTTGGTCTTGTTGTTGCTTTAGGGCATCGAACAATATAATGTCCCCTATTTGCCAAAGTCGCCAAACCCCCCCCCCATGGAAACAATCTTATCTTATTATATTATACCAGTCTTCCTTATCGCATATTTTTTTATTGCAGATACTGTGAGGACACTACTAGACTTTTTTTTACCGTGACGGGCATTTTCGATTAACCGAGACGGTTTCTGCAACCACCTTGGATTAAAAGGTCACGGTTAATTGTGGTCTTAACTAGGGATGAAGATGGTACGGATATTTATCCGACCGTCCGCTTCGACTGAACAAATATGAACACTTAAATGGATAATTATGCGGATATCCAAATTTTTTTCCAAATACGGATACTTAAACGGATAGTTTACACGGATATCAAATACAAATGTAATATCGGCAAAAGATCTGGCGGATACGGATAATTGGGTAAAAAACGGATATATCCGTCCGATACTATCCGCTTTATAGCAGTCCGTGCCATGGACAGCTGAAGTGCCATGGTGTTGTGCCGGCGTGCCACTCTTCATTTTATAGCTAACTTCCTATGTGCTCCGCTCCGCTCTGGGTGGCGATGTGGTACTAATTGCATGTGTGCATGTGGCGGCACAAGGCACAAGGAGACCAAAGCGTAAGTGGAGTAGTGAAGGCGATGCAGCGCATAGGCGTAAGGGAAGGCCTGCCAAAAGTTTTTCGGCCTGAGCCCAAACTGATTTCATCAACACATTTTTTTTTTGTTAAAAATCTAGATGGATTATAGACACATAGAGTGGCTTAATGGTTTTGGCACCTGGGTTGATATATATATATATATATGTTGCTTTTACTCAATATCCGGAAAGATATTTGTATTCGACATTTTCCGAATCGGATTCATACCGTATTCGATACTCATTATTCGTATCTGTAACCGAGACGATTCGTATTCGTATATGTATCTGACAACTATTCGTGTTCGAATCCGAAACCGAGCAGAAATATGAAAACAAATATGGTATCAACGATATCTGTTCGTATCCGATCCGTTTTCATCCCTAGTCTTAACCGAGGCAGTTGCCTACTCACCTTGGCTAATGAGGAAAAAAACAAAAAAGAAAAGGCCCAGATCAGATCCAGCCCTAACCGGGCCTGAACCTAGGCCTGCCACTCCTGCGCACCGCCACAGCCGGGGGAGCCCTGACCTGATCTAGAGAGTGGGGTAGAGTGGAGGAGAGAGCCACCTTGTGGGGGAGAGTGGGAGAGTCACATGGTTAATAAAAAGCAACCGCCTCAGTTAATACATGAGGCGGTTTACACTCTGCCCGTTTCGAAAAAAAACGCCTTGCAAAAGATTTTCTATGGTAGTGCATTGACATTGATGTTGAGCACAGAATTAACCAAAGTCAGATGCCCAAAATGGTGGAGAGGAGTCTCCAAAATCACTATATATATACAGTCTGTACATTTTCTGGCAACTTGGACAGACGTGTGAAACGATTTGTGGTTCTATGCCAATCAGGTCGAACTGTACCGATTCCTGTTGTGTTCTTGACTTCATCACTTCCTTTCGAGGCTAGCAACAAATGTCGCCCATGTTATCTCCAGCTAGCCGATCGACCACACTACAACAAAACCCTAGTGGGAGATGGTAGAAAACGACCATGGCTGGTTCAGGCATTTTGCCCGTAGATTCAGAGAATCTTCGCCCACTCCTGTCATCTTCCAATGCTTTTTATATTGGTTATTATTGGCACCGTACTGCGGCCGTCGCGGTTCAGGACGAAATTAATTTCCAGCTACTAATCCATCAATTTGATAGCGAGTTCCACTGACGTTGGCGACTGATGTGGCGTCCTCTCCGGCATTGCAGCTCACTTTCTAGACTTACCTTTGCCCTGGTTTCAGGCTTTCAGCCGCTGAAGGCTCTCTCCTGTCCTGGAAATGGAATGATTGTAGCCGTCGGCGGCAGCAGCCTGAACAGGGGAGTTGACATTCACAAAGTGGTCTTCATATATTTTGGTGTAAAGTGACACCATTGGTGGTTACCTTAGAAAGTTTCTTGCCACGGTCCATATTACCCAATGATAGTGGGATGGTAAAACAAAAATAAAATAACTAATCTTGGAACGAATAATGCGAGTCATACTTAACCAGTTAAACATGCCTGATGCATTGGCCAAAGCCTCTTAAAAGGCACACGTCGTGCTACGTACTCAACGACGGGTGGCAATTGGCATGCACGTTGTTTGGTCGGGAGCTAGGCTCCACAAATTGATTCTTCTTACTCTCTCTAATTGCACATAAGTTGTCTTTTGATCGATCACTCACAAATTCTGAATATGAGTTTTCAACACAAAGTCTCAGTATAACTTTGGTGACTACTTTTTGTTATAATACTCCACATCATTATTACAAATCATTTAGGGGCCGTGACACGGTCTACAAAGCACAACTTTGACTTCTCTTTTTATGAAAGTAATTTTCAGGACAAATACATTGATATGATTTTCAAATTTACAAACTCAACGACTTATGTGACGAGCTACAGTGTTGTCAATGCTTGCGGTGGATCGACGACTTATGTGACGAGCTACAGTGTTGTCAAATTTACAAACTCAATGACCTGGTTAATAAAACTCAACGACTTATGTGACGGGTCCAGGTGAGGTGGATCGACGGCGGCTCAGGCTCCTCCCGACCGTGGCGGCTCCAGCTCCGCCCGGTGGTGGCGGCGGCGGTGCCGCTCTAGATGGGCTCGGCGGGCCTATCTAGGGTTTTTGCTTTTTTTGTTTTTCTGTGCTGGGCACTGTAGCCCGCCATGCAAAAAATGTCGCGATTTACCATGACCTTAGCAGCGTGACGAGCTACAGTGCCCACCATGCAAAATCTGAAATGCCCGTCACGTAAAAGATGTTGGTTACTAGTGGTGTATGGCGCTGTTTGGTGGCTGTTGCTGTTGTTCTTGCCCATTCTTTGTGATGGTGATGGTTTATTAGGGTTATACATATTTCTCTTGCAAGTAGGGTTTTATATCTTTCTCAGTCCTCTAATATTTAAGTATTCAACACAATGTAACCATCATCTTTTTTAGTGAAACGGTCTTCGAGATTATTCTACCATCATCTGCGGTAGAAAAGGTTGTTCTTATTACTGAATCTTCTTTATTTTAACCATATATATATATACTATCTATATTTCCAACGGCGCCGGCCGGAATGGGCGGCTAGTATAAGCTAGTTGCTGAATCTACCGGTCGAGGTTAGATGCTTGGACTTTACTCTCGTGTGTTGATCACTGCAGCACTCGATCTCAGTGGAAGCAGCTTATCTAGTATCTACTATGTAGTATAGTGGGGTGCACCATGATGAACAGTTTCGGAAACGCTGATGATAGGTTAGGTTAGGTGATGAGCCACAAAAAGGCCCGGACATTCCTTTGCAGCCGCCCAGGGTGGCTGCCATTTTTTTTCTCTTTTTAGCGAGGTGGTGGAAAAGGCCGGTGTGCTATATCATGCTGGTCAAATCGTCATTCTCTATGTTGCAAGGCATGCATCAGGCAGACATGTGGGGCCGGCCACGCGTCGGTGACACTCGATTAGCTCCAAGCTCCATGGCCCTCTGCATATATTTCCTCCATTTGATATTTGGCCATTCTGAGCCTCCCGTCTGAGATCTGAATCTTATCTTGTGGCCGTCAAGTGTCAACCATGCTTGGTTGGCCAGTAGCTTCCTAGCAACTCATCACTTGCACTTTCATGGCTTGCTGACCAATGCTACGTACTTGCTGACATCTAATTAAGAACAACTAGAGCAGAGCTAATTAATGGTCTCATATATCCCTAATTTAGGTAGCGGAGAGCAGCAAAATCTCCTACCCGATTTAAATTTGTGTCTACAGCAAATTCTCCTTCCATATCCATTCCCGTTGGAAACTTATTGGACTACCCCAAATATTGCTTTCCTTCGCGTACTCCGAGTCCCGTCTGACAACTTGCCCGTAAGAATAACTCTTCCTCGGCTGCCCGGCAGGACTACCCCAAATGGCCTTCCTTGGGTGGCGTGGACTTGCTTGGCAAGGTCAGTCCCCCCAGTCACCGCTGTGCAGCAAGTCTCCTACTCAACCTCCGGGAAATTTGATGTCTACGCCGTTAAATACTATTTGGAACTATCCAATTTTCGGCGTCCCCAAAGTAACTGGATCGTGATACAAATTATTCCCGATGTTCCCTCGATGGGAAGGAACTAAACTCTAGAGTCCCGATGTGTCAAACACTTTGTTCTTGACCCGTAGGTTATTCCAAAATCTACTAAGCCTTAATCCGAAAACCTCCAGAGGCATTTTTACCTAATAGACCTTGGGTGAAACGGAATTCGCATCCTTCTTGGCGAGGTCAGGGCATGGGCATCGCGCAGCCGGCCCGATGTGTCTACGCGTCTAATGGGGACAAGAAGAACAGATGAGAGACTCACCTAATAAAGTGCCATGACCGGAGTTCTCACGTGTCATTCTATAGGAGGATGAGATTTGGGAATATACACAAACACGACAAGTAGGGGGTCCTGTACTCCGTGAGCGTTGGCGTTGGGCTCCTTTTGGGACGACGCCACCGAGGATCGCCACATCGACCCGCGTTCCCGGATCTGAGATGCCCTTGCGGTGCGGCCTGCAACAGCATCGCCGCCCTGCCCGCTTAAAAAGTGGGAAGCGCAACCCTATGTGTCATCTCCCTGGGTGTATGGCAAGAAGAACATGAGAGAATGCCATGTGGGTCTCAGAATATGCATGCTTCACAAACAGACAAGTAGAGGGTCCTGTATTAGACTATTAGTGCGTTGGCATATACTGTTGCAGCCACCGCCGCTGCTAGCACGACATTGATATGAGATGCAGCTGCGCAGCCGCAACAGCCGCAGCAGCCGCTTAAAAAGTGGCGTGCAACCTGTCATCTGGAGTGTGTAAAACCAAACAAATAGTGCTCTGCCGCATCAGAATATCTACGTCCGCTGCTAGGTCACCTTTATTAGCTTGCATATATATTGCGCCATCTTTTAAACTCCAGCCATCAATCATGTCTGAATTCATCATGCATGAATATAATGCAGCTGGGTTTTGATGCAACGCATGATATGATTGTCTATGTTCTAGTGATGATGCCCTTGGTTCTTGCTTATTTTTGGTTGATTGACACATATATTCCTTCAGCATTTGTTTTGCACCACACGTACTTAGGAATTCGATCGTGCTGGGTCCCTTGGTCAAAGAAGGATCTTTCTATGCAATGAAATATATATATGTATTTTTTTTTTCAGGATAACACCGGCATGTCGAATCAAAATGTGATTGTGCGTACGAGATGTTATATATATAGAAATGATGTATTTTTCTTATCAATCAATTTTGGGATGTTAATTAGGTCTAGAGATATTCTTGAACCAATCTATGGTTGAACTTGAATTTCCAAAAGTAAAAATGAACCATTCAAGCGTAGTAGTGCTCCTTTTGAAATGAAACAATTGTAAAAACTTTTCAAAGGGAATCTTTTTGACTGCACCTCTAGAATTTTCTTAAACTTTCCTGATAGATCGAATTAATATAAGTTAGATACAATTAAATAACATATCATGAATTGATGATCAATAAACAAGGTGGTGAAGCACATGAAAGGATATTACAATCCAGATTCGAAATCAACACATACCATTGTCGAGAAAGAACTAAAGCCATATATATATAGCTGTCAGTGTTTGGATCGGATAATATTTATCCAAAAAGGGTAATATATATCTGCATTGGTAGTGAACGCCATCAATTTCAACGTGTTATCAAACGCATGAATGTTACTTATATTTTTGTATGGTCTAACAAAATAACAAACTAATCCATGGTATGTGCTGGTAGCAAAAACTAATGGAAAACTAGTAGCAAAAAATGGAAATGCAAATAAAGGAAGCTGTTGAAAATTTGAGTATTGGTGATGCATCCACACTTCAAGTTCACATGGTGTAGATAGAATGTTTTCCTAAATCGTCATATGCAGACTGGAACCGTCGGAGCGCATTTATGTGTTGTGTTAATTAAGGATGAACCGGTAGGATAGCAACTTCATTATACACGTTTTCCTTCAATGAGAAGTTTGTGCAATGGTACGGTGCAAATTAAGAAAGATGCATGACTCCACTATATCAAATAGAAATATGACTTAGCACAACTAATATAATCGTCATCGATCAAAGGAGAATCCAAGAAAATGCTGAACCGCATACTACACTGCCTCGGATGGGATCACCTGTGTCCGACCACCGACGACAGTTTGGTCCTATGGCGCGGCCGCGTGTCGCCAACGCTTTCAGAAAGGGATTCGACTCCCTCACTCTCCTGGTTTCCTGGGAAATCTGGAAAGAGAGGAATCGGAGGACTTTCGACAACATCACAAGGACGCCGGCACAACTCGTCAAAGCTATCAAGGAGGAGGCGATGGAGTGGGTAGCAGCCGAGTACTCACACCTAGCGCTGCTAGCTACGACTGCGAACGCTGCGCTCTAGGCTTTAAGCACTCTTAGTCGCACATTAGTTCTATCCAGGGTCACAACCCAACAGCACCGCCGTTGCATCTGGCGCCATCTGTCTAGTGTGCTTAACTCACGCCGGCCAATTGTTTTGGCGGACGTGAGTTTGTGTATCAACTTCTACTTCTCTTAATATAATACGTGCCGCGGTTGCGCGATTTCGAAAAAATTGAAGACTTTTTTTGTCTCTTTATGGCAACACTTTTTTTTGCCAAGAGTTCGCTAAAATGTCAGGTAAAATAGCACTTGAAATGTTCAATATAACATACTCTCTCCGTTCTAGAAAGAGTGTCGTTTTAGGTTTCATACATCATGTTTGACCCGGGGTTTTTTACCGACCGGTTGAACCAAACCGCCGTCCGTTTCGGACCGCCGTCCGGCCGGTTACCAAATTCGTTTGGTTTTTGAATTCAAATGAATTCAAATTTTCCATTCATCGGTAAAAATCCGGTTTACCGAGCGGTATTTAATTTATACCGCCCGGTTTGAGCAAACCGCTCCTCCCCCTCGGGAGAAATGTCGGTTTTTTTTTTTCAAACTTCAATTCAAATTTTTTTATACCAAACGAACTCAAATTTGAAAAAATGTTGCACCGTTGGCTTCTATAAATTATTTTACAAAATTTTTTCCACGATTTTTTTTCAATTTTTAGATTTTGAATTTCAAATCTTTTTTTTTTTTCTTTCCGGATACCCGGGCCGGACTAAGACTAATCCGGTATAAAAAAACCCCGGTTTGACCATCCTTTTATTCAAAAAAGTTTCAAAAATATCTTTGATTTTATTATGACTTATTTATCATCAGAGATACTTTAATTGATTTATCTATTTTATAATTTACATAAAATTTTTGAATAAGACAACAGTCCAACACAATGTCTGAAAGTAAAAAACGACACTTTTTCGGACAGAGGGAGTAGAGACTTGTACCAGAAGCCCAATTATTCCTGAAACACATTGATTTGTTTTTGAAAGACCGATAAACTATTGTTAATCATTACTCGGGCATACAGTTGTAAGACCATTGTGCTGTGTGCCCCTTGCAGCGGACACGCCCAGGACAGACCATGCATGGCAAAAATCCATAGATGAGCCTGTGTATGCTGCAGAGAGCCCTCAATAATTGGCTAGCTGCTGCTGGTCCAGCAGATTCTTGATCCTATGTGCATCCATGCAAAAGCTAGCCTAAAGAATGGATGGCAGATATATAGAGTGTTCCTTCAATCGTACTACTAGTTTTAATATAATCTTTCACCCATCTACTAATCTATCTGCTGCCACACTAATTTTAATATAATCTTTCACTCACATTGCTGTTACGTACGTACTAGTGGTACTGTCCTTTGCAGCAAGAATGTGCTCTCGATCTAAGGACAGGACTGAAGAATTCAAGAGGAAAAAAAAAGGTTCAAGAGTAGTGAGTGACAAGAGAGGAGCAAGCCGACACACAGAAGGTGGCACGGTGCTGCCTTTCCCCTCATGGAATCCCAACCGCTCGATCTCTCCATCGTCTGCGAAAAGGCAAACCCATCTCGTCTACAAAAGGAGCCACCCCGCTCCTCTCCTCCCTCGCCACCACCACCAAACCCACCACCACCACCACCGTCGGCCTCCGACGATCCTCTCGTAGTAGAGGTAGCAGTTCGCACGCTCCATCGCAATGGTGTCGGAGAGGCAGCAGCATGCGGCGGCGGGGAAGGTGGCCGCGTTCAACCTCGCCGAGTCCGGCTTCGGCGACCAGGCAGACCTACTTGACGACGACGGCCGTGAGAGGCGCACGGGTAAGCTAGCCATAGCTTGCTGTTTCTCCGGCGTGCTGCTAGTGCTGCTCCGGCGCGGCGGCGATGGATGGATGTGATATGATGTACACACAACACACTGACACTGCATGTATGTATGTATGTATGCAGGGACGCTGGTGACGGCGAGCGCGCACATCATCACGGCGGTGATCGGTTCCGGCGTGCTGTCGCTGGCATGGGCGATCGCGCAGCTGGGGTGGGTGATCGGCCCCGTCGTGCTTCTGGCCTTCTCCGCCATCACCTGGTTCTGCTCCAGCCTTCTTGCCGACTGTTACCGTGCGCCTGACCCCGTCCATGGCAAGCGAAACTACTCCTACGGACAGGCCGTCAGAGCATACCTGGGTACATACGCTACTGATACTCTTCTTGTTATTACATATGTTCCTCATACATATGTTGGCCAATATTCAAAGTCAAATGGATGGATGGATGGATTCGAATGTTGTGGATCTTGAATATTGATTTTTGATTTGTTTTGAAATGTTGGATTCATCAGGTGTGTCCAAGTACCGGCTATGCTCTCTGGCGCAGTACATCAACCTGGTTGGTGTGACTATTGGCTACACCATCACCACGGCCATCAGCATGGGGTACTGCATTCATTCATTCCCTGTCTCATGCTCTGCTTCTTCTGAAGCTTCTTCCATTTCCATGCATGTTTTCATTCTTAGTTGGTTGGAAATCTTGAATCTGAATGACCAAATATATATATATATATATAAGTAAACTTCAGTCAAACCGGCAGGGTTTACCTTGTCTTGTTTCTACGTAGTGCTGCAGTGCTGCTGTGATGAGTCGTCCAAGTTTGTTCGTATGCGTTTTCCAATTAATTATTCATTCTTTTCTGAGGAAGTTAAAAGTTCTTGTTTGTTGTTTTCATCTTTTTCCCCGGTTTCCGGAGTGTTATTGGAGGTATCGAAAAAAAGGTTTTTAATCAAAGTAGGTAGGAGAAGAGATGAGCTGATGAGGGGGGAGGAGTAATCCTGATGATTCAGACATCAGCTGTAGTAGTCATGAAATAATTTAAAGAAGGAAGGAAGGGTGGTTGTCTTTTAAGGTTCCAGAGGGCAGGGAAAAAGAAGATTAAAGTGATAGATAGATGTCCAAGATAACATTATTTGGGCACTTGAAAAGTTGCTTCTGCGAAAGAAAAATCAGATGCTGAAGGGTAGATGCCTCAGGTTCACTTTTGCATCCATCCATCCGTTGGGAAAAAGAGGGTTCTGAAAAAGGAGTGGCCTGTATTTGCATGCCTCGAGGAAGAGAATCCTATTTTCCTTTTTGTGTTGATTTTGATTTATGTTTACAAAATGAAACAGTCTTAACAATCTATTTACCCAAGACAGTAGAAACAACACCAATCAAATTACAGAGCAGCAATGATGTACCTTATCTTAACCCTGCTGGCTGGCATGGATGGTGTTTACAGGGCGATCAAGCGTTCCAACTGCTTCCACAGAAATGGTCACAACGCGGACTGCGAGGCGTCTAACACCACCAACATGATCATCTTCGCGAGCATCCAGATCCTGCTGTCGCAGCTCCCAAACTTCCACAAGCTCTGGTGGCTCTCCATCGTCGCCGCCGTCATGTCCCTTGCTTATTCCACCATCGGACTCGGCCTCTCCATCGCAAAGATCGCAGGCAAGTTGTTCCCACTTTTGTTTGGGCATCTCTGATCTGTACTTCATGTTTGCTGATGATGGCCCGTGATTGATTTTGCAGGTGGTGTGCATGTGAAGACGTCGTTGACGGGTGCCACGGTGGGGGTTGACATCACGGCGAGCGAGAAGATATGGAAGACGTTCCAGTCCCTGGGGACATTGCCTTCGCCTACACCTACTCCAACGTCCTCATAGAAATCCAGGTACACAATACAATACATATGCGTAGAGATTTCAGATTTCAGATACAATATACATCTGTACGTACGTGGACTACAGTCCGGCATGCTACATATGCCTTGTAGATATACTAACTGTTAGTAACAACTAAACATCGAGCTAAGTACTACTTATATATTAGCCACTTTTATTTATATGACGCTTCTTCACCTGCGTACCATATCATACCATCGTACTACATGAATGGTCCCGTGGTCTTTTTGGTCGATCTGTATATAGGAAGGGACAAAATTCTTTGCATAATGCTTTCAGTGATGCAGATGAACATGCATGACAGGCACAAGAGAACAAACTCAGGAGGAGTCCAATCATACATCACACAAACTTACTCAAAAAAACGAGCAAAATGGCGCACTAGTCAACACGAGCGTCCTGCATTGAGCCCAGTGCAGGCTAGTGTCTAGACAGGCTCTGCAAGTCTGCATGCGTACAAAGAGACGAGCCAAATCTGAATCTTTCCTGCCAAATCTGAATCTTTTGCCTTGCTCGGCAGCAGAGTATTAAGGACTCCGTTGCCTTTCACTTTCACCAGTACCCCGTTGCCTTTCACTTTCACCAGTACCACCAAAGTCCAAAGTTTCCTTGTCCTACAAACAATATATGGTCATGGTGCACATGGCTGGGCATTACTCCAGCTCCTTTATATAAGCTAGCATATACTATACTGAAAATGGTCATTCAGAAATAGCAAGCATACCCCCTTTAAGTAAAAAACTTATCCTACTCTCTTGTTCAAAAAATGTGCTAAAGCTTATCCTACTACAGTTCAAAAATGTAAATCTTATCTTGCTGAAATGGCAGTCTAAGTACATCTTGCATGAATTTGCTTGACCTCAAAACTGACTCCCTAACCATGGTACTAAGGCCACCATAATGGTCCAGATAGTAGCTATTTGGTTTGGTGAAGGTGAAACAAAAACTATTTTAAGTTATTGGTGCATTACATTTGTTCTTCAGCTGACTAGTGGTAGGTGCATTACATTTGCCAGCTATAGTACCCCAGCTCAATTATATCGCAGCAACCATTCCTGTTCCCAACACAGCAACACACCACATTGATCATCACATTTACACCTTGCACTAATCTCAACACCTCAGTTGGCAGACTTCTCTGACTGCTAGGCCATCATATAAGGCCAATGCAAATGCAGACACGGTGCACCATATGAAACACAAAAACTATTTACCCTATGCAATTCACAGTTCCATTTTATAATTTTTACGACTCTGATGTATGAATGCTGATGCATATACATATCTGTTTGCACACAGGACACGCTCAAGTCAAGCCCGCCGGAGAACGTGGTGATGAAGAAGGCCTCCTTCATCGGCGTCTCAACCACGACCATGTTCTACATGCTCTGCGGCGTGCTCGGCTACGCGGCGTTCGGCAACGACGCGCCGGGCAACTTCCTCACAGGTTTCGGCTTCTACGACCCGTTCTGGCTCATCGACATCGGCAACGTGTGCATCGCCGTGCACCTCATCGGCGCGTACCAGGTCTTCGCCCAGCCCATCTACCAGTTCGTGGAGGAGTGGGCGCGGTCCCGGTGGCCCGACGCCGCCGTCCTCCACGCCGAGTACGACGTCTGCTCCTTCGCCGTCAGCCCGTTCAGGCTCGTCTGGCGCACCGCCTACGTCGTGCTCACCGCGCTCGCCGCCATGGTGTTCCCGTTCTTCAACGACTTCCTCGGACTCATCGGCGCCGTCTCGTTCTGGCCGCTCACCGTCTACTTCCCCATTCAGATGTACATGGCGCAGGCCAAGACGAGACGCTTCTCGCCGGCGTGGACGTGGATGAACGTGCTCAGCTATGCGTGTCTCTTCGTGTCCGTTCTTGCTGCTGCTGGCTCCGTTCAGGGACTCGTTAAGGACCTCAAGGGATACAAGCCCTTCAAGGTCTCCTAAATAAAGCAGGAGGATTCATTCTGGACGATCACACAACACATGCGTCCGAATCCGATTGGAACACTGATGATATATATATGAGCTAGCTGCAGGAATTAATGAAGGACGACTCTGAAATGCAAAAATGCATACTAGGCCAAGTGATGCATACATATATATATATACAGTATATATGGTGGTGGGTCGTGAAACAGGTTAATTCCAGTGCTGTAAAATGTTAATGTTGGTTATCCAGGCGGGGAACCTCTCCCCTCTGTATTAGTGTTTCAAAAAAAAAAAAAATGTCAGTGTTGGTTAAAGTATGTAGCATAAGTAAGTAGTGATATGGTTGATGGTCTGGGTTTGAACTTTGAAACTTATATGTAGTTCTTAATCAAGTGATTGAAATGGAAATAAGATTCTACAACTCAGTTGACTGAAATGCAAAGGAGTACTTGTCTCCATCTAATCTACATCTACTACTGCCAATACTACACCAAAGTTTGCAAGTACTAGCTGCCAATTAGTACTGAAAACATGGATCCTCTGTTTTTGGTGCATGACTTGCTCTGTCCTTCCCCTGCTGGTAGATCACGAGTTCTGCACATGCTGTGGTTTGCACAATTAATATATGAGCAAAATGCACCACCTGTCCATTACCTTTTTTTTTTTTTTTTTTTACTCATGTCATCTAGATCTATCACCTTTAAAAAGTGCAACTTTGGGTTCATTACTTTTGTTTGAAGTTCACCGGAGGTCCAAACAAGATGACAACCTGCCGATCGCACCAACCCCTTTTTTGTTTTTCTTTTTTCAAATTACTCATAATTTCATATGGAAACTTCAAAAACTTGCAACATTAAAGTTTCTCAAAATTAAAAGCTCTACAAATTTCATTTTTGATCAAAGTGAAATTCCAAATACTTTTAGAAAGTTTGTTTTTCCAAATTTTTAATTTGAATTCCCAAACTAAGGTTTCAAAATAATTATTTTAAAACCTTGGTATTTAATTAGGAACAAATCATTACAAAATTATTTTCATACATGCAGATGCTATGCACAAGGATGAAAATAATTTGGGTCATCCATGTAATGTGACAAATACATGCAGATGCTATGCATGAAAATAATTTGGGTAATGATTTGTTCCTAATTATAACTTAAGGTTCTTTCTTATTGAAGCTAAATCAGGCATCACTGTATCTATCAAAAAAAAAAAAAATAAAGTCATATCCAGCTTCGTGTCAGTTTTGAACACTGCGATCAGCAAGCAGCAACCGGGGGAGAGTAAGTCAAGAACAACTGACGGGGTGGTCCGGGTGGAGCACGCTTAAACTCTAACATATCTACTTTTTAATGCCTAAATGTGTTTGCATCGCAAAAAAAAAAAAAAAAAAAAAAAAAAAAAAAAAGATGCTTTTGCCATGACAACTGTGATATCAAGGAGGTAGTATTCAGTTTGTTTTTTTTTTGAGCAAGAGGTAGTGTTGAGTCTTTGAGTACTATCGCTGTACTTGATTAATATAGAGTCTTTGTCCACGAGAATATACAGAAAGAAAATAACGGAAATAAGTGGCAACTGGCTAGAAACACGACTTGTTGGATGCTAAGCTATAGTAAAAAAAAAAAAATCAAAAAATCAAGGTACATAAGTTTCGAGTGGAGACTTTGGGTCTTATTCTGGGCTCGATTGAGTGCCGGATTGGGCTGCTCGTAGGCTTCCCCAGGCCGAAAGCCGGGGCATGTATGTCGAGCACGGACAGCTCGGGCTCCATTATGTCGACGGCTCGGCAAGGACGGACAGCTCGGGCTCGGCGGTGGCGCTTGGTAGCGGAGGAGGCGGCGCCGGGCCGTCAGCCTGGTTCGAAGTGGCGATGCGCCGGCCCGGGCCGACGGACAGAGGAGATCGGTTCCTACTTAAAAGGAAAACGTTGGGCTAAAGCCAGGCCGAGCGGCTAGCCAGGTTGGGCTCGAAGAGGAGAGTGAGAGAGGGAGACTTAGCTGCTGGGCCAGTGGAGGGGTTTTGTAGGCCGGATTAGGCCTGCTCGCGGAAAGGCTTTAGGAAAAAACTTTTTTTTTTTTTTATTTCAGACTATTTTCCAAAGAGAGGTTAATTCCATTTGAAAGCACAGCAAACCCAGAGCAAATACACGCCCCATAGGCCTTGTTTGGTTCGGTTCCTACATTTTTTCTAATGTAAAATTGAACTGATTACTATATCTTTGAAATCCATGCGTTCCAAACATGCTCTTTATTACATCTATGCGAATGTCTGAGTTAGCTTAGGGAAAAAAGTTTTTAATTAAAAATTGTTGGAAAGCATTATAAGCCTGTATTAGGAAATGTGTATGTAAAATAGGCTAGCTTGAATTCTAGTGGCGGATTCAAGCCTATTTAACTTTTTGAAAATGGAAATTTGTTTTCATAGAAATTTATGAAGAGTTTTAATTGGAGAACTCTAAGGCCTTATTTGGATGCATTTTTATCCGTCTCAATCCATGACAGTGTTTGTGCGATTCGGATTGTCAAAATCTTGAAAATTCATGGCAGATACTTGGCAACAAGTCGTTGTTGAGCTTGTTGACAACCTGATCCGTTTCTTCACTGAGTCGAGTCCGGACTTGCTATGTGTCATCCAAACTCGACTTGGTGGGAGACATTTGTTTGATAGATTTTTGGCCATTTATTAAACGGTAACACTTTTTACATGACGTTTGTCGGACGCTTTGCTTAAATGCACGTGCCCCGCTCCCTGCTCTTTGGATGCCACACATTTCGTGAGACAGCTGGAATCACAAGCTTGGCATGAGAGTTCAAAGTCGACTCACATGGGAGGAAGCTTGTGGGCATAAGGGGCAAGTTGACAAGCACAGGGTAGGCTGGTGAGGGCGAGGCTGCCGCGTGGCTCGGCTTGGGTGGCCGCCAGCGAACGCACGGCCGCCGGTGCTCAGCCCCGGGTAGGCCAGACAGAGGAGCAGTTGTTCTGTAGCCGGTGACCGAAGGGGTGATATGATAAATCTGGGGAATGAAGAAACGAAAAAAAAGAAGGTACTATGTGGTTACTTCGCGTTTTTTTGTCAACCAGGTTAAGCTTAATTTGCCAAACGTTTTAAAAAAATAGATTTAGCTTCCAAGTAGAGCCGCTGTTCGATAAAAAGCTAAAAAAAGTTGTTTGTAGGTAACAATAGATGCAAAAGGTTCTCAACCAAGGCATGCATCGATCAGTATGTCTAGCAAAAGAATAATAAGTAAAACACCTAAATATATTTCTAAAGATGGTGTTGCCATGACCCTGGGATATCAAGAAGGTACGTAGTATGTGTCTTTGAGGATCATCGATGTACTTGGTTAATATAGAATCTTTCTCCACGAGAATCTACAAAAACAAAATAATGGAAATGAGTGCCAAGAGGCTAGAGATCTGTTTGAAGCTAAAGCTATAGTAAGAAATATTCAATAAATTCCAATTAAAAACTTCACCGTAGATTATATATTTTTAGAAAATTAATGTATATGTTTCATTCTTTTTTGGAGCTAAAAAAGAATTGTTTATGTTTTTTAAAATTCAAACAGATGTAAAAATCTTATCCGAAAGCCTAGAAAAGGGATAACAAACGTTGACTGCTGACGAATCAACACGCTGAGGTGGTGTAGTGGCCACGTGGTGGTCAAAAAGAAAAAGAGAAAAAGGAAAGGGAGCGGAGAGATTGGGCCTTATTCTGGGCTCGATTGATTGCCGGATGGACCTGCTAGTAGGCTTCCCCAGGCCGAAAGGCCGGTGGCGGAGGAGGTGGCGAGGGCAGCGCTGGGCCGCTGGCTTGGTTCGAAGTCATGATGATGGGCCGGGCCGCCTGGTTTTGTTGGTGAGGCTGTGTGTTCGAAAGAAAGGAAACGTTGGGCTAGACGTCAGCTTGGGCTCGAAGAGGAGAGGAGAGAGATATGACAAGCTGCTGGGCTGGGCCGCGCCGAGAAAGAATGAGGTGAAAGACAATTGCAGCTTGTTCGAGGCCGGATTAGGGCCGCTGGCAAAAAGGCTTTAGGAAAAAGCTTTTCCTTTCCTTTTTATACCAAAATGATTTTGAGACTAATTTCGAAAGAGAGGTTAAGTCCAAATGAAAACCAGAGTAAACACACGCCCATTATTAGGCCCTATTTGGAACGCAAGATCCACATTTTTCAGTTCCTATGTTTTCTTCCTGTGAATTGAACTGATTCCGATATTGGTGAAATTCATGCGCGTTCCAAACAATGCCCTTAATTACCTCTATGCGAATACATGAGTTAGCTTAGAAAACTAGTTTTTAATTTAAACTTTTTGGAAAGCACAAATCTTTATTAGGAAATATAAGTAAATACGCTAGCTAGCTTGAATTCTAGTAGCAGATTCGACCCTATTTTATTTTTTTTTGGGAAAAAAAGGAAATTTGTTTTGATTTTTGATACCTCGCTTGGTCAATGACATGTTATGCAGAGTTTTAATTGGACAACTCTAAATTGGGACATGGAAATAGAGGTGAGAGGGAAAGGGTAAAAAATAAATGCTTTGTGCTAATTATTTGCAACACACACTAACCATTTTTTATTTAAGAAAAACTTGATTTTTTTAACATTACACAAAAACTTCATCTCTCCAAAATGTGCTGCCTCTTCCTGTCCTTTTTTTGCGTTGGATTTTGAGTGCAAGCTGTTTTGCTTGTACTCGTCGAGCTCCTCCAGCTCGGCTTTGGCCTAAAAGGAGGAAGTGGTGACGTCCAGGCTGTTCGGGAAATGATGCCCTTGTTCCATGATGGATGGTTGTTGGCGTAGAGGACGGGTGAGGAACGACGAGAGGGAACAAGATTGCAATGTATGTATGGAAAAATACCGCATTACGCAGGTACATATAAACACCCTTGATCGAGGCCGCGCCTATGTGCACCATATCGTCAAAACCGTGAAAATCCATGGAAGATACGCATCAGCAAGTCGTTGTGCCTGTTGACAACTTTATCCGTTTCTTCACCTAGTCGAGTCTGGATTTTTTTTTGCGTTATCCAAACTCGACTTGGTTGGAGGCATTTGATTAATGGATGTTTGGCCATTTATTAAACGATAACGATTTTTAGGCCGTTGGACGTTTCGCTAAAATGCACGTGCCCCCGCTCCTGCTCTTTGCACGCCGCACATTTCGTTAGATAGGTGGAATCACAAGTTTGGAGCTACGTCTAGAAGTGTCCTGGCATTGTAAAGCTTTTTACCTAACGTCTGTTGGACGTTTCGCTGAAATGCACGTGCCCCCGCTCCTGCTCTTTTGCACGCAGCACATTTCGTTAGACAGGTGGAATCACAAGTTTGGAGCTACGTCTAGAAGTGTCCTGGCATTATAACGCTTTTTTACCTAACGTCCGTTGGACGTTTCGCTGAAATGCATGTGCCACCGCTCCTTGCTCTTGCACGCCGCACATTTCGTTAGACAGGTGGAATCACAAGCTTGGAGCTACGTCTAGACGTGTCCTGGCATTGTAACGCTTTTTATCTAACGTTTGTTGGACGTTTCGCTGAAACGCACGTGCCCCTACTCCCTTCTCTTTGCACGCCGCACATTTCGTCAGACAGGTGGAATCACAAGCTTGGAGCTACGTCTAGACGTGTCCTGGCGTTGGACGTCCGGGCGCTAGTTCTCACGTGTGTGTTGGTTACGAAAAAATAAGGAAAAGATTTCATGCATCATGAAGTCATGTACGTAGCAGCTTAGGGCGTCCCCAACGGTCATCGAAATCACCGGCGGTATGTGGTTCGGACTGATGTGACAACAGGAAACCAATAGAAAAGTGAAACGCTAGCAGAGCAGACTTGGCCTTCGTTATGCAAGCAGGGAAACCTACAAGTACCATTTCCCAACAAAAGATTTCATATACAATATGATAAATATATATGATGGATACAACACATTACATGATGCAAGGATATATTGAACCTTTGAAACAAACTTCTGGATTTATCCATTGAAATACCAATACATGTATAACTTCCTAAATAGGCTAGACTTAGACTGACTCCCCTGATAACAATAAACCAGACAAAAGGTGACAAAAATCACCAGACAACTCAAACATATATTAACTGATTAAATAAACCACAAGAACAACTGAAATTGTGATATCAACTATCATCAAAAGGCTGCCTATATCACCAAGATTATTTCCAGGACTATCATCACTATGTTGTTCTAGCTCCTTCGTTCTGATGAAGAATCTATGGAGTTATTGTAGGGACAAAATCAAGCTTGTTAATTGAAGCAGTACACAAGAACCTGGCATGTCGTAATAACCACTTGAAGCTTGCTCTATAGTATCACCATGCTGGTCTCCCAAGCAAACATCAGTCCATACAAGCATCAAAATATGGCCCATCAGATTGAATAGGTGAAGGCCACTGATAAATGGGAAATAGGTGACCAGCAGTGGAATCCCCGATGCTTGTATTGTTTTCAGGATGTGCTGCTGGGTGAAGCTCGAGTTCTGGAGGCAACAAAGTTGGCGGTTGTTGCAGCAATGGTTGAGGAGGAAGTTCATTAATCGGCACCAATGATGAAGGTGGTGGTTGTAGCATAGATATCAGAGAGGATTGTGAGGATGGTTGTAAGATGTTACTATTGATGTGCAACCTGTGCTGATGGGCTTCATTGGATGATGAAAACATTTGTGCTTGTGTTGTGACCATGGAAGGGTGTTGTGGCATTAGACCATGTTGTAACAGTGGGGTAGATGGTGCTTGTGCTGTTGGCAGTAGGGTTTGATGATTAAAAAGAGTAGCTTGTGGCCATGATGGCTGTGGAAGGGACAACAATGATTTCGAAACATGCAAGGATGGTTGTGTCTGCGTCGTCCATGGCAGACGTCTAGGTGGCAGCGGGTTCTTTGGATGTGATGGCGAGGAGGATAGCCACCGGAGCAAAGGGTCAACCTCTAGCTGGTTGCTAGGTTGTTGTGGAGGACGAAGTCTACCATTAATCTCCCGCTGGACCTGTGAGAGGTCAAGCAGAAGCTCACGGAGCTCCTCAACAGTGAGATCCTCTACCTTGCTATAGACAAGCTTCGCCTTCCTTGAGGTTGCAACAAGCTCTTTGACTCGTGCAGTGTTCTCCTTTTGCCCTCTTCTCCTCCATGGCTTTCTCTTTCTCCACCTTGAATACATCATTCTGCAAAATGGTGATTTTGTCTTTCTGTACCTGATTGACGAATGGATCTACATGTGAACCATCCCCCGAGAGGAAAGAATTGATGATAGCACCAGCTGATGGAGTGCCGAAAGAGGACATCTTTCCATTCTCAGATTGTAGCACGATAGCAATTCTTGCGCCAGTGAGGGTGGACAAGTCAGCGGCGGATTTGTAAAGCCCAGCACGCCGCTTGAAGAATGTGGCGCTACGACTATTCTTATTGCTAATGTAGCTAATTCCGGTTCTCCTAGGGTTCCTAGCCATTCTCAGTGGAGAATTCACTAGCTACTACAAGTATGTGACTAAGAAACTATTTAATTTTGTTGAGAGGCAATGTGTTTGGGTGTGAAGGATAAGAGCCTACGAACAATGCTATATATAGAAGAAAAGGAGAACTCAGAGGCAATTTCCTGAAAACTCAGATGCATGAAAATAATGCTTTTCATAGGAAACTGTATATCAACACATGCTACTTGTGAATGGTTAATACTGAATACTATGTGCCATGGAAGGTGAGGCCCTTTTGTTTTTTTTTCATGTTCTTGGTGGGGTCCATCTGCTAATAAACGCTGGGAAAGTATAAAATGAAGTTCTAGGAAGGGACCATCATCAGTTAAATATTATTTTCTTTAAAATTGGAAGGTATATATTTATTCAGCCACAAAATATAATATTAAATTATACTTTTTAGGAAAGAATTAATTAGAAACGCCTTTAGTAACCGCTAATCAAACACTGCTATATCTATAACGAATATGCCTTTCTAGTACTGCTATAGGAAGACCAGCGGGGCTTCAGTTGCTGACTGAAATGTGTTCCGCATTGCTGGATTTGTGTATTTCTATTTCTGTTGCTTTGAGAAAAACGTGATCCAACAATTTCTTGATTGACAGTAGGCTTCACTATCATGCTAACTAAGAGTATCCTAATCCAAGGGAGTATTGAGTGAGCTATGTGATCCTGCAAAAATAATGGTGAGTACAGATAGACGATATATATGCTTGCGGAAATATCCTTGGACCATTGCTTAGATGCAGTCCTCCACACAGTGAAGTTTGCGACCTCTCAAATACTCTTCTAGATTTTTTTAAATGTATAAACAAAATCCCAATTCGATTGCTATTTCAACAAGGTTATCTAAAAAGTTGAAGTTTCCAATAAAAATGGGAAATGGTGGTCGTAAAATCCAGGTAGTTAAAGGTCATTTGGTTATTCTTGTTGTTGAATTTAGTAGTGATGGTAAAACATAACATGGTATTTACCATGGGTGATATGTTTGGGAGGAAGTTGTACGTCAACTAGCACGTGGAGGGATCCGATACTTCCATTTCACGTGTGGAAAGTCTGGGGGAGGGAGGGGTAGTCCCCATTATATTTCAACATATACTGGCAAAGTGGGTTATGGAAGGTTTGGGCAAACTCCTGAGATACATAGCATGGGTGAGATGGGAGCACAGACAAACAAAAGCAACAAAGCACACGAAAAAAACAGAGACAAGATACATGAGGTTGGACACCCAAGCTACCCATGATGAAAACATGTCATTGATCACTAAACATTGCACACCACCAAGTGACATATCTCCAAAGAACTCCAGTTTCACTACAAGATTTTTGGTCTAATTCAACGCCTATGAATTGCAACGCCGAAACTTTGGTTGCCAGAGATGGTTGTATTGCAACCATTCTAAAAATTGTAGCGATACGTGCCTTTAATACAACGGTTTTCAAGATGTTGCGAAGCTGTGTTGCATTTGGTTGACAATATTGCAATGGTGAAATATGGTTGCAGTAGAATTGATTTTGGTTGTAATTGTGTGGTAGTACTGCAACTACATTTGGCGTTAGTTGCATTTGGTTGTGACTATTGCTATGTTTTTTTTTGTGTTGCATAAAAATTTCACAAGCGTTGCAAAAGCTGTATGCTTAATGCAACGAGAACTCTTGGAGGCGAAGCAAAAGTGGGGTTCAATTGCAACCTTTTTTTGACAGGTTGCAATATACTTTGATATTGTTGCAAGTGCTAAATTTTATTGCAATGAGATCTCTAGGGTCGTTAAAGCGAAAAATTGTGTTCAAGTGCAATGCTTATTTTTGGTTGCAATATACTTTGAGAATTGCACGAGAACTAGGAGGCGAGGCTGATTTGGATTTGGCCTTATCACGGGCCATACACGCAGTGAGCAAGGAGTCGGAATCTGTTCAGGGGTGCTGCGCACGGAAAAAAACTTGTGTGAACCTTGGGATGACGCGACCCTAGGTGTGTCCTCATGCTAGATTACAGCCACGTGCCCCTTTGTACGTATCAGACGGACTCCAGCGCAAAAACTCAACACCACGTCGCCCCACGGTCATTTCATCGGCTCCCCATCGGCTTGTTATTTTTTCCTCGCTTGCGGCTCGTGATCCGCCCGCTGCTGATATCTAGACAACGAGCTACGGGTGGCGCTGGCTCGCGAAGAAGAACAAGAAGGCAATGGAGGCGTGGCACGTGGCAAGGACACAGTAGCGGTGGCAAGGGCAGGTTTGATTTGTTATAGAACCAAAACATGTTGTTATGTAATAAAATGTAATAATATTTAGACTTGGTTAACAAAATCTACAAACTTGCCTGGTGACATGGTTTTTGTGTACAATCTTTGAATAAAAAATCCAGAAAGTTTTGGTATAGTATTGCACATTGTTCACAGTGGATATATTATCACACATAGTAAATGTCGCTTAAAAATAATAATAGTACATTTTCTACCAATAAGGTTGCTATGTCCACTAATCTGACATCTCCAGATAATCCAATAGACAGAGACTCAGCAGTTTGGTTCCAATCCACATACAAGCACACTGAAGAAGAAATATCTTCAGCAGAGACATCAGTGAAGGCAAGAATAGTTTGTTCAAACTTTGATAAAATCCACCATGCTTTACATACAGTAACCAGTCACTCTGGTTTGCTTGCTTGTGTGGCTGTTAATTTGCTCTCGAAGAGAGATAAGCCTTTCTTCAGACACCTAAAAACAAAACAAAAAATAGTTTATATGGTTGCTCTATTGACTTCATGAAGGCGACAAAAAAGCTTATCTTCTTGAAGGGAGATAAGCATTGCATTACACTTCCTCCACCCCTCGTAGCAAACCAATTGCACTTGTCCTGCTCCCTCATCTGCAAGTCTGAACACTTAAACTGAAATAAACAGAACCAGCATGTGCATGTTGCTGAACTACATCTGACAATTGCTCACTAATGGATGACTAAATATCAATATGCTTGACTGAAATTCTTAATATAAATATGTGTCGGATTCAGAGGCTAATCTGTACTAACCAGACTGTATGAACATTTAACAGTGGCAACACATTGTGTTGGATCTAACAATCTCATCAGTGGCTGACCAGCAAACATGATTATATTTTACCAAATGTTTTTAATTTGTTAACTTATGAATACTGAGTCATGAAAAGAGAGTAGATCAACTACTTCACATGTTCTGCCTTCCATGTTGCTGGCTTTTTTTGTCATCCTCATCACTTGTAAACATGTCAATCTTTTCAGCCAGCAAGTTATTACTAAAGCTGCACAGGTTAGCTAATTACTAGTCCATCCTTTATGTGTGTTATTTGTGCTGAAGCTCCCTCATTAGTGCAATAACATCAATAAGGTTGTTTACTTATCCTCTAGTGGAATTTCTTATACAGAACAAATAAAAAAAGCTCTGAACCATCGCTACAGGTTATATTTGTATGTCACTGAAACTTCTGAACCATCGCTAAACAATCATATACATGCACTGGAACTTTTGATGCTAGAAATACTAATGCAAGGCATTTCCTTCAAGCACATTTGTAGAAACATTTCTTTTTGAAAAATAGTGGCAAAACATTATTTTACCTTCAGATCAAGTTGCTTGGAAGTTTCCCTGATGTAGCCAGGACTTTTACTGTTAAAGCAGCAAAATAACACAAACCGTAAGCATGGAATAGGAAGCAGAAGACAAATAATATGAGGATGAAATAATCTGCTAATTTCATAAAGTTATATGTTCAGATTAAAACTTTAAAATGGAGATTCCCACAAAAGCAAGAATGCATCAACCCACATTTATAATGTACCTAGGCTAATCCATCCATGTTTTATCCATGACGCGCTTTTTACAAAACGGAGTGTCAATTAGTGAAATATATACACACATGTTCTCATTTTAGATTGGATTGTTCAACAAAAAGTCAGAAACCCGAGCACAAGCAAACATACTTCAAAGCTACAAGTGGTGACAACTTGTGTAGAAAGAACAATCGAAGAGTTGAATCCTTTAGTGCTTCCTTATTGGAAATTTTGCAACATGCACAAGAAAGAAAAGAAATACTTAGAACTGATCTATTTGCAGCGAGGAGACATGTATGCATTTCAATAGTTGTGGATCCATCATAAGAAAACTTACATGCAACCCGATGGATTGTGTTCTATGCAAGATCTTGAATCCAGTTAGTTCCTCTGCAAAATCAACTAAGGTATTAAGCACATCGAAATCGAGCTGAATATGTTCCATCTACAAAGAGGGGAAGACAGGGCGGATCTGGAATGAAAGAAAGTTTGGCAAGAGAAGTAACCCAACCCTTGAATCTTTCCAGCCTTGCTCACCTTCGTGGTTTCGTCTACTCCTTTCTGCAAGCAAGAAAAAAAACACAAGAAAATAAGTTGTGTTGAAACCCTAGCACGCAGGAGAATGGGGATGAGAGGAAGGGGATATGGAGATAATGCACCTGGATGTGGAAGGGAATGGGGACGCGGCAACGGCACTGCTCTTTCTGGCCGGCGGTGGGCTGGGGTGACGTCGGGATTGGGCGGCAGGGGGCTGGCCGGCTGGGCAGTGTCGTCCGTTCGATTCAACAGCGGGCGCTACGGGGCTCCGGCCTGGGACTCCGACAGCGGTCAGGGCGGGCGGCCGTGTCGGGTGGAGCCCTCCTGGCGGCGCCCGTCGATGGAGCTCCGCTGGCGGCGCCCAGCGGTGGTGGCCTGGAGCTCTGCTCGTTTTTTTTCAGGAGTCGCTTGTGTGGGCGGGCAAATGGGGAAAGGTTTGGGTGAGCGAAACTTTGACGAAGTCACAAAGGGATAAGTTTTTGCCTTGCCGCGGAGAGCTGGCGCGGGAATGAATTTTGGCTGGCGGGTTCTTGATTAAAAATTTAATAATTTAGCAAATTTAGTCACGGCGCCAGGTATGGGTCCCTGAAAATTTCACCTTGCGCCTAGCAGTCCAAACTCAACATGCCGTCCATTACAGCATTTTAAACTTAAAAGAAGAAAACAGAGAATAAAAATCAAAAGCAAGGGAATTTCAAATAAATAAAATTTTATACAATAACTATCTGATTTGGAAAATGATTACATAACCATATAAGTTAAATTTTACTTTTTTTCTTCTCTGCCTACATGTAGTCTCGATTCTCATTCTCTTCTAATTTCTTAGTTACGATAATAGTGTGCGTTCTTGCCTAGTGATTCAATAAATGCTTGAGAAGGTTATTAACAACCTATTACATATAGTCAATATTATTGAAAATTATACTCATCATATAGTTTAACCTAATTTAGTTAGTTTATTTGGCCTCGTCTGCTTTTAGCTTTAGGCCACAAATATTCTTCATAACAACTCATATAAATATCCTACTAATGATCAATAATTGCTTGAGAAAGAATGTTATGGTGTTGTGTGTATTTTTTGCAATTTTTTAGACCAAGTTTACCTATTTTGTTGATTTACTCAAGAAAAATATTAAAATACCAAAATTAAGGTAAAAAAATCTAAAAACTTGTTGGGACACCTCCTTTGGGCGTAGCATACTGTTGATAAAAAAATTGAATCGATTCGAGGAGAAAGTGTTTAACATATCCTCACAATGACCCACATCTCTCACACATGTTTTAGTCACTATGTGAGAGATGTTCATGCTAGCGTGAGATGTGTAGTACCACTTTTTCTAAATCATCTCAAACTTTTTTGGGTGTCTATGGAACCAAGCTATGGTGTTGTGTGTATTTGTGGAATTTTTAGACCAAATTTACCTATTTACTGTGATTATTTATTGATTTACTAAAGAAAAATGTTAAAATACCAAAATCAAGGTAAAAAAAAATCTAAAAACTTGCAAGGACATCTCTTTTTTGGTGTAGCATGGTGACAAAAAAAAATTGAATCGATTCAGAGAAAGTGTTGTTTGCACATCCTCACAATGGCCTACATCTCTCACACATATTCTAGTCACTTTGGTGAGAGATCCTAATGCTATTGTGAGATATGTAGTACCACTTTCTCGAAATCATCTCAATCTTTTTTGGGGTGTCCATGGAATTAAAATATACCATGCTCACATAAAAAAAGTGCAAAAAAGAAAAAAAAAATAGAGAAAGGAATAGAAAGAAAAAGGAACATAAATGTTGATTATGCCCAAAAAAAAAAAAGGCTCCTTTAGGATTTGAACTCAAGAGGTGTGACTCACCCTTAGAGAGTGTTACCATTGTGTTATTCAAATGTTTGTATTAGATCACTACTTATATTTTATTTAACCAATTCTTAACTCGCCACCGCCCCTAAATAACCAATTCTTAATTTGCCGCCATCTTCGGCATTTTTTTTATCGACATGCTACACCAAAAGGAGGTGTCCTTGCAAGTTTTTAGATATTTTTACCTTGATTTTGGTATTTTAACATTTTTTCTTGAGTAATTCAACAAATAATCACAATAATAGGTAAACTTAGTCGAAAAATTGCACAAATGCACACAAAACCATAGTTTGGTTCCATAGACACCCCAAAAAAAATATTGAGATGATTTCGAGAAGGTGGTACTACACATCTCACACTAGCATGAGCATCTCTCACCTAGTGACTAGAACATGTGTGAGGGATGTGGGCCATTGTGAGGATGTGTAGCAACACTTTCTCTCGAATCAACTCAAATTTTTGTCAACATGCTACACCAAAAGGAGGTGTCCTAGCAAGTTTTTAGATTTTTTTACCTTAACTTTGGTATTTTAACATTTATTTTTGAGTAAATCAACAAATAATCACGAAAAATAGGTAAACTTGGTCTAAAACTTTCACAAATACACACAACAGCATAGTTTGGTTACATAGACACCTCAAAATCAATTGGTTGCCGATATTGCAAAGTGGTACTATACATCCTACACAAGCATAAACATCTCTCATTACGTGACAACGACATGTGTGAGACAAATATGCTTCGTGGGGGCGTGCATCACTACTTCCTCGAGAATCAATTAAAACTTTTTTTTGTCAACATTATATACCAAAAGGAGGTTTCCATACAAGTTTTTAGATGTTTTTAGTTAGATTAGAGTATTTTTACATTTATTCTTTATTAAATTAACAAGCAATTCTAGTAATAGGAAAACTTGACCTAAAAATTGCAAAAATGCCCAGAATATCATAGTGTGGCTCCATATGCATCCCATTATTTTTTGAAATAATTTGAAGAAAGTGGTACTATACATCCCACACAAGCATTAACATCTCTCACTAAATAACATGGACATGTGTGAGACATTAATGCTTCTATGGGGATGTGCATCACCACTTCCTCATAATCAATTGAAACTTTTTGTCAACATTATCTAGCAAAAGTAGGTGTCCATGCAAGTTTTTAGATTTTTTTTAGCTAGATTAGAGTATTTTTACATTTATTCTTTATTAAATCAACAAATAATCATAGTAATAGGAAAATTTGGTTTGAAAATTACAAAGATGCATAGAACATCATAGTGTGGATCCATAAGCATCCCATTAAATCTTGACGATGTAATTATAGGTTGAACTAAGGTTACCATAGAAATTGAAATAATCTAGAATCGTGCTACGACACCGGTGGTGGTTTGGCGAGGTTAGGATTCGGGGGCTTACGTGATGAAGTAAGGAACAAGCCGTTTGTTGTTTAGCCAATTGTAGAGCAAAACTTGAAACAAAACCCAAAATATATCTTTATAAGAACACTAAACAAGTTTGGATAAAAAAATTGAGAAAACATGGTTGCTTTATTTCATATGCACATCATTATAGTCAACTTTATGTTTTTATATGATAATTCTAAAAACCTTAATTTTGTATATTTATTTTTAGAAATCAGTTTTAATTTAATTTGGTAATATATATTTTTTTTGAATTTTTTTTGAATGTATTCCTACTTATTTATTTAAACTACTTTGTATTTTTGAAGCAAAGGCGCTAGAATGAAGGCGGAAAGGCCAAAACCGAGCCGCCCGCGCATTTTGAGTGGAAATCGCAGGCTAATAATTTCGAAATGAAAAACCACCCAAAAGCCAAAACCACACCGTCCCGCTCCCACCCCCGCAGCGCCGCCAAAAGCCCCTCGCACACCCGCGGCACTCCTTTCCCGATGATTCAGTTTTCCCCAACCCCACCTCCCCTCCTCAGATCCCCAAACCTTAACCCTAGTGCCCATGGCCTCCTCCACCACGCCCTCCTCCGCTTCCGGTATGCCGAACACGACGTAGGATGACTCCGACTTGCCGCCGTCGTAGATATCAGAGGACGACTCCGACTGCGCTGCTACTGGTTCCCGCCTCCGAACAAGGTTGTGAGAAAATGAGGAGCGCTCATGGTCCAAGGCGATTTCGCCGCGCTAGACGCGCGTTCTACTGGGCGGCTTCGTGGACGGTTCGTCCGCTTTTCCTCTATCCTGATTTTGTTGGTCGGTTTCCCTGCACTATATGTTCCATATGCCTCCCTCTCATCATTTTCCACATGCGGCGGCCAGGCTGCCCACATGCGAGCCTGCCGCATGGCTCCCCGAGGGGACACTTTAACCTGCGGCGGCGGATTCAATTTCATCAACTCTTGGTGGCGCACCGTCTCCTGGGCAAGCTGCCAGTGGATCAGCTGCCTCCCCGTCTCCACTCCGGCATCCCCTAGATGGGCCACTCCGTCTCAAATTCATCCGATGTTGTTTTGCACTAGGAGAGGCAACGCTGCACATGCACGCAGCTTAGGAGGGTTCCGTTTGGCCGGCGGAGAGAAAAACAGCTTGCTCTGCCCTTTTTTGACGTGGGGAGGAGGTAATCACCGACCGGTATGCCACTCCTCTGTCTTTCTTAATCTCAAATTCTCGGATGATGTATGGATCGGTGGTCGTTGGATTATTCATGGATCCGTGGTTCTCGAATTTTTAGGATGGAAGGTAATGGACACAACAGTAGCAGAGAAGGCTGGAAGGTTTGCATCCTGGCTTCTTAAACGTATCTGTTCTCATATAATCGAAAGTGGTGAGCTTGCAGACTAGCAATAACCTTCTGTTAGAGTTTTGAAGGTTACTATGTGTATTACAGTGAACAAGTGTATACATTATTTTTTGGTGATGGTGTCAGATAGCCAAATGATAATTGATATCGTAATAAACATTGTTGCCCTGTAGTGAGAAACAAGCTACACCATGGATGAACTGTTAGCTAGCTTTTCCTTGAAAGCTGCTTACGGTTTTAGAAATTTAAATACTATTGCAAACTGAATTTATGTGATAATCCTTATCTGCTGGCTTATATTGTTTTTCCCCTTGGGTTGATTATAGTTGTTATGCCTTACTGGAACCAATAGATTTATATTTTCTTGTCAGATATTTGTGAGTACATAATTTAGAATTTCACTTCATGGATAAATAAAATATGTATAATTTATGCCTACCTTTCTATGTTTACAATACAAAATCTGTATTTAATGGTCTGAAACCTCTCTGGTAGTGCCTTTACCTTGCCTTCTTCTGTTCCTAGAGATCCAGCACCTAAGGAACGGCCTGCCTGATTGAGTTGTCATCAAGTGCTTATTGCAATCATGTGTGGATGCTCCTCCAAAAGGTTATACAGAGAAAGCACTTTAATATGTGTTTAAACCATTTAAATTTTGAATCCTACTTACCTTAAATTTTGCATAAGTTATCCCTCTAGCCATTATTATTTTTTAATTACTGATGCATACACCATTTGGACTGTTTCCATTGAGCAGGAAGAGGCACCTAGAGAAGAGTCCTCGGACTTGTAGGATATTGCTATGTTCGCACCTGCCACTAAGCGTCTACTGCTCGAAGTGTTTACTGGTTGAGGGACCTGGTACTATGTTTGGCAAGGACTACACAATGCAAACTATATGCTGCTTCTTTTCATATTAGTGTTATGAACTATTTAGTTGTTAAATTGACATGCCAATTGGTAGGTGATATATATTTGAGTATTTGCAACCAAGGTAAGCTATTCCCTAATATACAGCTAGAGATTTGTCTTGCTTTTTCATATTAGTGTTATGACCTATTTAGTTGTTAAATTGTCATGCCAATTGGTAGGTGATATATACTTGAGTATTTGCAACCAAGGTAAGCTATTCCCTAATATACAGCTAGAGATTTGTCATGCTTGATCCTATAAAATGTTAGGTATGAATTTTAATAACTGTCGTTCTATAAAACTTCTTGCTGTCTTGAACCTGCTGGTATAATCTTCTAAATTCTACTAGCCTACATAACGTTTAGCTGTACCCAACTGGATGTGTCCTAAAAAAAACTTCTTGCTGTCTTGAACCTCCTAGTATAATCTTCTAAATTCTACTAGCCTTCATAATGTTCAGCTATACCCAACTGGATGTGCTTGGATGTAGAAAGACCCAAATTTTAGACTGGAAGGTATTTGGGTATATTCTGAACCAGTTAGACTGAAAGAGCTGGATGGTATTCTTCTAGATTCTTCTGAAGTTGTCTTGTTTATATTGTCCATCTTGTTAATAGTAAAATTAGCTCAAGATGATAATAAAAAAATTGTAGATAATGTCCTTACGTCGACTATCCTAAATTTTAGTGACTAAAGGCCTGATGGTTTAAGAGATATAGATTTTACAAGTTTGTTGTCAGATTTTGCACATCTTAGACTAGTGTCTAGGACTAATTTTTTAGGCTGATCAATTAACTTTAAAATTTTAGTTTAACTAATGCATGTCAATGATTTTTTTCAGCATGCGAATGGTGGGACGATGGCCAACATACATATCAAGGGAACCTTAAACTGCCACATTAGACATTAGTCTTTGATTCAAATGAGTTCAAATAGTTGTCTGTGCTGGACACATTATTATGTGTTAAGCTATGTACTTGTGTTCTCATTTAGTTTGACACCTGGTGTGTTTCGTTAAAGATTTTGTATGAACAAATTATATTTCATTTTCATGGATGTCGATGCCTCATTTATTATGTATTTGTTGTTTTGTGATTACTAATTTAAGCTAACAAACAAAGCATCACATCATGAATTACTAATATATATTAATAATGGCGTTGCAATATATGATGGAAATCAAACCAAATTGCGTTGCAACAATCACACATATAACAACCACATTTAGTCGTGGCAATAGATACGATAATCATGGCAATAGATAAACAATCTCTAGCAACTACAAAAAAGATGCCAGTGGCAATAGAGTAACCTACCTATAGCAACCCGGTCGGTGGCGTGGCAATAGATGACCTATCTGTAGCAAACCCGCCTAAGTAACGTGGCAATAGCCTATCTTTTGCCTATAGCAACCATTCACAAACGTGGCAATAGAGGACCCCTCTGTAGCAACTAACCTACAGAGACGTTGCAATAACCTAAGCCACCTATAGCAACCATTTAGGCAACGTGGCAATAGAGAAGCTCTATTGCAATGCTTTCTCCACGTAGCAATAACCACTCTTGCAACACCTATGTTACGTTGCGTTGCATTGTGTTGCTACACGCCTAGTGTGTTGCCATACGTGTCACTTGCAGCGTCTGGTTCGTTGCAATTGATACTATTGCCACACCCATAGTGGTTGCAATTGCTCTTGTTACAACACTTACCATGGGTTGTAAAAAGCGTCGAAAGTGTTGCAATAGAGGGTTGTGTGTCGCAACTAAAAAGCGTAACCCGTTGCATTCATTTATTGCTACCCTTACAAGTGCAACGACATTTAACCAAAAAATATGGTAGCAAAAGTAATATTGCTACCATTTTTGGCTTTGTTGTTGTTACACTTTGTCGGCGTTGCATTAGACCGAAAATCTTGTAGTGTTTCCACTTGACTTCAAGGCACAAAGTTGAGGTTAGTAGGCGGCGGTCATGATGCACATCATCTAAGTTGCACATCTAGGCTCTAGTCATCATCTGCCTACACCCCTTAAATGAAGAAAGTCTTTAGAGAGGGAGGACCAACAAAATGAAGAGAGAGGAGATAAAGAGAGATGTTCATGGTTTTGATAACCCTAAAGAAAGTGCTTGGACAAATCTAAGACACATCCCAACGGTGATGCCTAAAAGCAAGACACGACACAAATGTTAACATCTTCACTAGTTCGTTCGAAGCACCAGAACTAGTTTTTTCAACTATAGGTACCCTAAGTTGCAATGCTAGGGAAGGATACTACAATGTCTCCTTGGAGGTTAGTGGCACCCGAAGGCATCACCGTTGACAACACCGAGTCGTGCATGGCTTTCTCCTAGATTCACTTCTCGGGGAAAGGTGTGAATGATGAATAGGATATCCACTGGGGATAGCTCTACCAATCAAAACAATGATGACAAAAAAAGGCATGTACCACACCTACTACTTGAGCCCTTGCTAGTTTGCTTAAAGTAGCTAATGCACAAACCAACCCTAATCCATCTTGCCACAAACCTCATGTCTTGTGGAATAGCGGAACACCTTGACTTGGAGGCAGCAACCCATGTGCCAAATGAGCATTATGGTGAAGCACTGCTTGAGACCTCAACATCTCATGCAAGGCAATGAAATGCACCAATCACGCATTGACACCACGATCATTGACCAAGTTATCATGGTCTTGAATAGCAGCAAGCCATCACCATTGGTTAGAGCACTGCCTCACCTCAGGGCTTGGCTCTAGGTAGAGGAGATCACATCTAACATTGGAGGAACTAGATCAGGCAACCCCAAAGGTTGTTGTGGTAGCCGAAGGCGTCAGCCAGGTCCATGTAGGGGAGGTTAGTGGCCTGCAAGACACTGTCATCTATCAGAGCACCCGCGCCGCCTCACCCTGTAGCTTGGCTCTAGGTAGGGGTATCAAATTTGTCCTTGGAGGCACAGGTCATGCGGCCCTAAAGGCCGATGTGGTCACCAAAGTGGTTGTCACAGTAGCGTGGTGGGATCTTGCATTCAACATACTCTATATCCATCTTAGGAAGTACTAGATCATGTTGCCCCGTGCGTGCATGGCCACCATGGATATTAGCTCAGTAGAGCTTCAAATATGGTGGTGAGGAGGTTGAATTTGGCTCAAGGGGGTCCAAATCGACCTTGTAGCCAATGAGGCAATACTCTAGAGCACAACACGAAAGATAAATAAGGGAGGGAGGGGCTGTGAGCCAATGGATATGCTGACATGGCACTGTAGGTGGAAGTAGGATGTCCAATGGATACCCTCTAGTTCAAAAAAAATAAAAATAAAGAACTAGAAATTCATTTTCTCCCACCAAAATTTGAATTCCTAGTTCATATGCTAAATCCATGGATGTCCAACTTCTGCCTGCCTTCCACCTCTACATGGCACTTTGTGCTAATGAAGAGAGAGATGATAAGAGTTTCATGGGAGTAGAGAGAGTTTCGTGGGAATGAAACTCTTCTGCATTGTTTCCAAAATATAATTGTGTTGGAAACTGAGCCATGAAATCCCCGTTGAGTCAGCCTGGGCATTCAATTTAAACCAAAAATTTGGTTCGGTTTGTTCGGTTTTAGAAAATTTTGGTTTCAAGAACGTAGAACCAATCGGTTCATCCTAGAATACAAAACCGACAACCCGATTGTCGGTTTCTTGGTTTTTGATTTTCAACCGAAGAAACCATGCTACGAGGCGAGTTGCTCGGGTGCATCCGGCCGAGCCCTACTTGCTCTTCCACGGGCCCGCGTCGCGGCGCGCGAGGAACCGCCTCATGCCCCGCTCACCGTCGGTAGCCCCGTGCGCTACCGGACCTTTCTCCAGGAGGAGATCGCCGGCTGCGAATCGCGCCAAGTCGGTCCTTGCTCGCCCTCACGCCCGTCTTTGCTTCGTCGACCAACCAACCGCCCACGTCATGCTAGGGCGTCGCCGCGGCCCCCGACTACATCGCACTAGGTCACTTCCGTCGGTCCGCCGGCTTCAAATTGCTTTGCTCTACTTGGTTAGGGTTAGGGTGATGGGTGTGGATGGATAGGGACAAGAGACAGGGATTTGGCGTGGTATGTTGTGGCCGGTGGCCCGGTGGGGGGATTTGGTCGGTCACTTGCCCTGGGTACGTGTGGGCTGGCTAGGCGCTGATGGGCTGCTCTCCTAGCAATGCCTCATGGCCCGAGTTTGGTTTTAAATGGTTCTTCGGTTCCCATCAGTACAAAACCGAAGCCGACAATCGGTTCTCGAACTCAAAAACCGAAAATAAAACCGAAAACCAAAATTTCAGTTTGGTTTGGCTCGGTTCGATTCGGTTCTTGGTTTTCGGTGAAAAAGTGCCTAGGCTGACCACTAACGATGGCCTAACAAGGATGTTGGAATTGTGAAAGGACATGATGAGCAACCTAATGATTACTAGAGATAGTATGAAACCATTGTTCTATACTATATTGTGGGTGAAATAAGACTAATGCTTCTATTGTTTAACCCATAATCACTAAAGATAGCCTAAGGTTAAAATTTTCTTGTATGATCTTAGGATGCAAGCCATGGTTGTTTTGATGACCATAAGACAACACCCACTTGGTGTACAATAGTAATGTCATGTTTTACTTGCAAAATTTCAAATTGGTCTTCAAGTTCATTGGTATATATATGTATGGCAATATTGTCTTTCTTCCAATTCCTATGCATTATGTCGATTTATAGTTCAGTATGATCTTATTCCTTAGATGACATGTATGACATATCAAACATATAGAATTTAAGAGTTGAAAGTTTCTTTTTCCCTTTTTTTTGAGTGAATATGGGTAGTTGCATGAACATGTGTGTCTTCTAGGCTTGCTTCGTCTCGTTTCCCTCTTGTGCCCTATGCATATAATAGGACTGATATTTTCATTTGTGGACACTATTTTACTATATATTTTTCAAAAAAAATAAATGCATGCTAGAAAACTAATGAATGCTTTACTCGGATCCTTTTAAGATGATGACTATTTTCTTGGATCCATACCTCTAATCCTTTTTGTGAAACAAGTAATAAAGGGCAAGTGGGTTGATTAGAGTGTGTAGTCCACACAACATATGTAGAGTAAATTTGAGAACTTTGGACTTTGTACACCATCACTTTCATCACTCTATCTTCACATATATATTTTGGTCATTCTACTAGAATCCCATCTAACCCTAATCTCTTCTATGATAGGTTCATAACAACCTCATTAAGCATCCATCAGAAAACATTGTCATAAGAGCATGATATTTTTCAACAATCCTAGTTAGTGATTACCTAACCTTCTCTGACCATATGATAATTATATCTTTGGGTCCACCACCGCTCCCATCCTAGCTCCAAGGTGAGCCTATGCAGCTTTCCACACATACTCTGACAACATTTGAGAGTTAGACCTTAGCCAAATGTTTTGAGCATCCTACACAAGTGCCAAGTGAACCACCTGAGATGATGAGGGAAATGGTTAGCGCTTATGATAATACCATGCTGAATATGCCATGCTCTCAATGGAAAATGGAAGTGGGTGGCATGAATAAGTCTACAAAATCTACTCTTCCAAATTCTTCTCAAAGCACATTCATATGATGTACACATGAGCTACATGGTTATATGGTCTCAACACAACCTTAATATAATACTCTTGAAAACTCACTATCGCAACTCACACATGTTTCGATTTGCCCAAAATGATTCTTTAAGCATTGAGTAAATACATGAGCTACATTAATTTGACATATCATATATAAAATGATTGGTCATGGTTGTTAATGGCCATATATTCTAGATACCAAACTAATAAAAAGTTTCAATACCAATGTTCTCAAATCCCCATAAATCTCTATGTACTATACTCCATTGAACTATGTCCTAGTTTAGATCTTCCCATTACACACCGCACCAAGGAACTAGTCTTCCCGAGGATATGGAATCAACAAACAATGAGCCCTTTGTTTCTCCCTTGCATGAAGCTTTGAGAAGTATAATAGCAATGCCTGTCATAGGCGCATCATTGCACAAGCAACCTATTGTCTACGATCTGCGATTCACAAGAACTTACTAAGATATCAAGTATGGAAATTTTATGAAACCATACCACACACGGAACAAAACCATGTGTATACTGTGTGTGTTGGGTACACACTTTGGGTCTATTTGGCTCCTATCGCAACATGCCACACCATAGCTCTGGTGCCGCCAAATGTGTGGTTCACAAAAGAAGCGCTAGACTTTTAGCGAGAATTAGAGTAGAATTAGACAGGGAACGACCACACACTTTGGGCATGCTAGAAACATAGATATTGTGTGCCATAGTCTAGGTGTGGCGTGCTATGGCTATGAGCCAAACGGCCCTTAGTGATGTCACAAGTCAATAATAATGGTAGCAATATCATAAAATAAACACCTACTATCATTACACAGACACAAATGTCTCAAAAATAACATGTTCAACTCCTCATTCTAGAAATAGAATCTCCATTCTCCAAGGGCAATGGACTTGTGGGGAACACTCGTTACTAGAACTAGAAGTCTTCTAGATACTCAACATCAATTTATTGTTGGCCACATTTTATTTGTACAAAACAAAGTGTAGATGTGTAACACCCCGCCCTCCAAAAGCCGCACCGCACCGCCCTTCCGAGGGCGCGCACGCGTACACATAGCACCTTGCTTACACTTTTCGTCCTCGCTTCGTGTAAAAGGGTTAACCCGAAGGTGATATGGCCGGAAGGCAAAGGCTTATAAGTTGGCTCCACCCTTTCTTAACCAGCAAGGTGGTACTAAACATGTGCACTCTGCACTCATAGGCCCCCTACTAGGCCACATCCAAATTGGGCCAGGTGTTACAAGATGGAAATAGAAAGTGTGAGTACACATGAGCTCTAGCGGTTGCTAGAGCTTCCTCAAAACGAGCACCACAACTTCGGTTAATACTTTTTTGCAATGAACAATATTTTAAGTATGGTTGACTTAGTCAACTACCTTGAAAAATCAATTTCTAGGAGCGATTGACCTAAGTCAACCATCCCTAGAAATTACCTGTGTTTAGAGGTAGTTGCCATGGTTACAAACAGTTTACTAAGTAAATTGTTCCTATAAGAAATAGGAGGCGCCTTTTATAGTGTAGGGCCCTCCCAAAGCTATAATGACATATTTTTTCTTTTGCGATGCTTGACCAAAGTAGAGCGTCAAAATGCTTGGTGTGTGATCATTAATCTTGTTATGCTAACTAATAACTCTATAGCTAGAAATAACAGTTTTGATAAGAACTTCTCAAGTCCCTCACTAGTTGTCTTCCCACTTTCCTTCATCTTACCTTCCTTAAGTGGAACTTTTGGATGTCAGACTACCTCATTGTATATCACTTACCACCACTTTGGTTTAGTTGGTATAGTGGTTAGTAGATACGTCAGGCTTAGTTATCATTTTATTTAACCATTGTGTCCCTAAGGCTAAATAAGATACCCAAGAATACTCTCGGGTGAAACACTATGGAAGTATTCTATGCACTTGTAGAATAATCTATACTTGATCATAAGAAATACCAACATTCATGTATCAATGCTAATATTTCCCAACCATAAGTTGATGTAGACTTCAAAATAATCATACACCTTAGATGACTTCAATTGAGGAATACAACATATACAATAAAATAGCATTAAAAACATATACAATAAAATAGTTGAAAGTTTATTTTACCTTCTTAGATGAATAGGACTAGTTGGATGGACATGTTAGTCTTATAGCTTTACTTCTCAGGTCATTTTCCTCTTGGGTCCCTAAATGCTTTAACATCAATGATATTCAAAGGTAAGGACAATGTTTCCCTTGGTTTTTGCTCATAATAGTTATGTGTGTGGCAAGACTAAAAAACTTATGGCTATCCTTTACATGGACCATTAGAAGTAATGACCATTTTTATTTTGGGTTCATATCTCACCAAAAGGGTGCATGTTGAGCAAATGTCATTGTATAATGTACACTTGCAGTTGATCGAATTTGTGCGTACTAAATCTTGGTTAATCACCTTTCATCATTGCAACCTAATGACTCCATCAATCGCAACATCTATAGCACCAAAGATTATGTTTCTTATGCTTGTTGTATGGATAGTCTAGGAAGTAATCAGCCATGGTAGGTGAGATATTTTCTTTTTTATAATTTTTAGGAAGCAATCACCCATGGTAGGTGAGAGTTTTTCTTTATAGAATTTTTCGGAAGCAATCACCGTGGTAGGTGAGAGATGTTCTTTTTTAGAATTCATATCTTCTATTTTATGATTTCATAAATGTCTACTCAAATTTGAGAAAGTCGTATCTTCTAGATTTGGAATTAATTAACAAAAGATTATGCGTTGTGATACGGTTTCAACACAACCAACCTCAATCTAATACGCCAAAAAACCCAATTCCACAACTCGGGCATGTTTTCATTGCCAACTAGAATCTATAAAGATCGAGTAGGTAAATGTGTCATATTAATTTTGCATATCTAGGCATCGCGTCTACCAAAGATTCGTAGAACCCCTATAAATAGGTATGTAGTCTACCTTCCCCTTGGATACTAAGCACCCAAGAGTCATGGATTCCCACAAGGATATCAAACTAATAGATGATGAGCCATTTGTTTCTCCCTTGCATGAAGCCTTGAGAGGCACAACAAAGAATGCCAGTCATAGGTTCAACATTACCCAACCAACCTATTGTCCACACCCCACAAGAACCTACCAATACATCGATGAATGGCAATTTTATCTCCCCAAACCAAGCAATGACACCAAAGATCGCTGCCATCACTCTATAATTATACAACTCTCGCAATGAGAGAACCAATCATCTCTCGGTGCATTTCATTCCAAGTTCCCTGTGAGCTCATCAAGCAACCAACAGAATACATTCATGTCGAGGCGAGACTTTTTCGACAACACCCGATGAAAGTGATTACCCCAAATTAGCGTGATTCTATGAGGATTAAGTCTATGGATCCACCACCAATCACATGCTTGCTCCAAGGTAATCCTCTTGCGGTTCTCCATTCACACTTTAATACCATCAAAGAGGTAGATCTTGGCCCGCTTTTTGAGCGACCTACTTTGGTGCAAAGTGAACCGTTGGTGTCTATGAAGGAAGTTGGTGGCTCTTATGGTTATGTTATGCGAGAAATGTCACACTCTACATTTGAAAAAGAATATGTGTGTAATATTTGCTCAAGCAAAATTCTTCTCATCGCAAGCATATGGTGGACACATGAGCCACCATAGCAGAGCTAGGAAAAAAAGCAAGCCAAATCCATTTCTTAAACCAAAGTCGTATGAATATGGAGGACCTAATGCTATGATTATTTTGGTACCAAGTTATATGAGTTTTTTTTTTTTTACTAGTTAGTAATCTAATGATTTTAGTCAAGGTCCTATGAATAAATTATCTCGTAATTCGAGGATCCATGAAGAATAAATGTTTGGCGATTGTGGTGCTTCATGTTTTAATAATATTGTTTTATGTATCTCATTCAAATTATTGAAAAAATTTCCTATTTGACTTGAAAATGATGTTGCTTTCCTATTTGACACTTTATTTCTTATATGTACTCCACTCGAGTTTTCTTTCCTATTTGGCGTTGTGTGAGAAAGCACCATTAGTCGGGAAATGGGAAAAAGACCCTATTTCCTTTTAAGAGAAGCAAATAAACTTAGTCATATCTGAGAGTTATGGTTGTTTGTCCTTGTAAGTCGGCGCTTATGCAGGCGACCCCATCTCCATAACCCTAGATCGAGCTGGTGGTCATGTAGGCAGGTGGCACGACCACGGCGGTGGTCCTGGCGATCAAAATGTCGGGCGGTGTAGCCTTAGAGGGTGGTGTGACCAGAATGGTGTCGACGAGATATGGTCGATAGCTTAGCAGGGGTGTACCCAGGCTAGTGGATTGTGATCGGTAGAGGTGCGCCAGATGACTAACATGATGTTAAGCAAGATGAAAGGGCAAAACACAAGAGATTTTACCCGTGTTCGGCCGTGAGGGCGTAAAACCTACGTCCCGACTTATAGTTTGTATTGCTTGGTGGAATAATTAAGTGAGTTCTAGATGGGGTCCCCGCCCGCCTTATATATTTGGGGAGCAGGTTACAGGTCGTATCCAAGCCAACAAGATCTATCCTGATCGGTTACAATTGGGAAGTTCGTATGAAATACGATTGAGCTATACCCCACGCCTACACCGTGATCTCCGTGACGGTCTCCGACTTGAAGACGTCGAGGGGCTTCAGTCTTGCGGCCTGGGCTGGCCTTGACGGCTCAGCCCAAGGTGGGCCGTGAGGGGATAGGGGTTTATCCCCCCACAAGTGGTGGTCTGGCATGGCCACGAGGGGAAGGTGCATGGCAACGTGCCCCGTGCGGCCAAGCAAGGGGCATCACAACCATGAAGGTTATAGGGGCTCTGATGTGTTTTTCTAGCTAATCTTTAGTTGGAAGAAGGTATTGATTGGGGCTTACCTACCCTGCTTTTATATATTCTGATGGGTAGGATCATGTATAGAGCCCTGATTTATTTACGCAAAGGTTTTTTTTTGTTCATTAGAAGGAAATCTATCAGATAGAGTTGGCATACGCCGCCTAGATTGGGCCTCTCCATCAATGGCCCCAGCCCTCAACACTGTGTCCTCTTTTTATAGGTGGTGAGTACCATGGGCCCATAATACTAACAATAGTCCCCAAAGGTCTTTATGTCAAGCTAATCGATAGCTTTGTCAATAATCAGTCCTCTTTACATTTGTCTCCATGAAGTCCTATTCAACATAAGGATGTACTAAAGTAAAGAATTTAACCCTCTTTGTCTTTTGCACCCTTTCTATGTTTGACCAGCCAAAAGGGTTCGCATGAGCGGACCTAGTGGGTCTAGCTCCTGAGCCTCCAAGTGATTTGGAGTATCAGTCGGTGGGTAATCTTGAAGTCGTTGTCTTCTTCTAGTGAGGACTAACAATGTGACAATCTTAGGGAATCTTGATGGCAACCTACCTGATTAGTTACAGTTGACAATAGTATAACTGGCTTAAGGGACATGTCGATGGTTTGCTCAAGTGGTTGTATTTGACGACATGATCGAGGGCGATGTGACTAGGTTGAGGGAGCCCATCAATGACATGCTCAAGTGGTCATAGTTTGATGACATACCTGGTCATGTTCATATTGATAGGTGTATGACGTAACGGTGTTGGCACCATGGGAGAATGCAAGATGCAAGGTGGATATTAAGTCATACCATAGGTGTTTGATGAGATTTTGTAATAGTTTCTGCATTCCTTGAATATTTGTGCCTAAAAGTATTTGCGTAAATTATATTTTGATTTGATTTCAATAAACGCATGGGATATTGATATTTTCATCGACATGTGAGTGAAATTTACAAATGGCTAGTGATGAATTCAACAACACATCCAAATGTTGGTCATGTGAAAAGCCGTCATGGAATGATGGAAGATCATCGATTAGTAGTGGAGGAATGATGTCGTCAAGGATGTGATGAAGATGAGCCATCATGGAAGTTAGGAGGAGTCGCGTGAGAACACTTTCAAAATACCTTATTCATCAATGTCGATGCACATAGATTGTCGAGATGGAGAAGCTACGATGGTAGCACAATATCAAAAAGAGGAAAAACTATATTGATTACCTTAGGATTTTCCAAACTAGGAACTCTACAATACTAGTTGTGTTGTGTCTTTCCTAGGAGGGATTGGTAGATATACATAGGGAGGAAAACCTTCTATATTGGCATCAACTAGCAATACAGTACATACTAATTGATGTTTAACCTTCCACCTCTACTATATGGGCTTTAATATTAAAGCCCATTAGGGAACACAAGTAGTGGGCCTTTGAGATTTATTAGAATTTCTATATATGGGCTTAAGGGAACTAGATCATAAATTCTAACAATGCCCCACCAGTCTACCCAATGGCTAGTATATATAGATATCTTTCTCCGCTACTGTTTATATACCAGTGCTTAAATAAAGACCGTTAAGTTGAACATCCGTTCTAGAGTTTCAAGCTACACCCAATCAGTACTTGGCTACCCATAGCCTACTCCGAAGTGGACCATACACGTTGTACTCTCTGGTCTCTTCAAGTGCTTACTAGAGATCACCTGAGTCTCATATACTACAGTGTAGGTATATTCTTTCAAGAATGCTCTGTAGGACATCTTCACTTGTTAAAGTCAATAGAACACATTAAGGCATGTCGACAACCTCGCTACCTTACAACTTTGAGAGTATTACATCTTCAACTAGACTTTGTTCGTTTTCTTCTAAAGGTGGTAATTGTTCTCAAGCATAAACTCTAAACCCCTAAAGCACATATCTTCATATCAACTAGCAACACAATACTAGTCCATGTTGCACCTTCCACTCTCATGGACTTAGACATTAAATCTCATTAGGAAACACATTTATTGGGTTTTTAAGATTTATTATAATTTCCACATATTGGCTTAGGGGAACTTATAACCATATAAATTCTAACATGTGTGGTATAATTTAATCTCATGGTCGATATTGATTCATGCTTGATGGCATGTGTGTATGGTATACACAAACAACATACTCTATTAAGGGTTAATTTGGAAGCAAGGGTGAGGCACACCTAGGTATGGAAAACCTTGAACTAAATAGGTTATTCAAATGATATCCCCATTGATTTCACACCCTAAAAAAATCAAGGACCAAAGTAGCCGTAAGAAATAAAGAGACAGGAAACGTGCATACATATACATTTGATATTTGACACATAATTTTACGAAGTTTGTGGCCAAGATATGAATTACTTGAATTTAGATTATTTGTGATAAGTGGCTTATAAATAGTGTGTAGCTACAACAAAGTTGCTAACTGGTCCATAATTCCAAATCTGTTAGTTGTCCCACCAGTGAACCTAGAAAGGTAGAATAATGTGTATTTGTTCCATTCTTCTAAGAATGTGTATTTGTTCCATGCTTCACCCTTCCGCCCTCAGAAATGAATTCAAAAGAAACTTGGGAAATGGTTTATAAGTCGAAGGAGAAGGGAGGTCCAGATGTTTTGCACTTAAAGAAAACAAAATGAAGCACTACTGATGAAGAATCTTGACAAATTCATGAACACTATCCAAATGGAAAGTTGCGAGATAACACCAAAAGAGATCATTCTGGTACAGTGGAAGGATACTTTAAAGCTTCCTAAAATTTTCAAATCTTTATCCAAGATGCAAGTGCAGAATGGTTAGACTTGCCTCTTCTGGCAAGATAACTGGATACAACAACCTCTCAAACCTTATCCAGAGCTATTCCTTTGCACGAAACAAGTGGATTTTCAGTCAGCGATGTATATCAATATCAGCTAATCATTGATCTATTCAAACTTCCTTTATCAACACGTGCTTACAACCAACTACAATATGTGAAGTCCATAAGAGAACACTTTACTTTATAGAAGAAACTTCTTCTCATCTTTTCTTGTGTTTCCCCTTTTCCAAGGAATGTTGGATCTCAACTGGTATTTCTTTCCATGAAAATGCCTCCACATGTGGCTGCTGCTGAAGATGACATTGCTTCCACCCCTCTCCTCTTAGCAGCTAACCATTTGGATGTCAAACATGACTCTTTTGATAAAATGGCTTGTTGCAAAAATGTTGTGATTGCCATGCTCTTAGTTGTAGTAGTTGTCATGGGGTGGGCACTTGCCTTGTGTAACAGTTGTAAGTAATACCTTCATGTTAACTGACTGAGTAGGAAGACAGTGGTAATTGAGATGTAAACTAATGATAATTATTCTGATAATATGTGTGAACTTGTGACAATTTGACGGTTCAAATATGTGAGCTCTTTGTTGAAATATGTGTGTGGTTCCTGGTGGTGGCAGTTGGGGCTCCCCAGCCGGGCCGGCCACCGAACACAGCCCCATTGGGGCGGTTGGCGGTAGTTGGGCTATTGGCCGGGCTCCCAGGTACCGCCCAAACATAGCCACAGTCCGGCCTGCCTCTCTTGGGCTAGTGAACCAAATAGGGGAGGGTGACCCTCTTTTTCTAGGCTTGGGGTGGCCACGGACTGGGTGCTGGCCGGGCTCCCCTCGTCCCCCTACCAAACACGCCCCTAGTACTAGTAGTATAGTCTGGTCTGTTGTCAGACTCATGTGTTCAGGGAAGGGAGCAGAATCTGAATTTTTGATGAGAGGGCAGAAAATTCAGAGGTGTAAGGAGCTGAGGTTTCTTCATGCTATACTGACAGTTGGTCCGTCCTGTGCTGGCATTGTTCGCAAATCTAGGGTCGTCAAGGATGCTTTGGCTCAGCACCATTGGGTGTGGGACATCAGAGGGGTGCTAACAGCAAGAGTGCTATACATCTAGTGTCTGTAGTGTCAGTAGTGTTGCCTAGGTCCCAAGCGCTTTCATCTAGCTCGCAGCTTGCTAGCTTGAGTCAGAGCCTTTTGTGAACTTGCTAAAACTCCTGTCTACTTAATGAAAAACAGGCCCATGCCTGACCGAGAAAAAAATGTTGCACTAGAAGTTTAGAGGGGCGCAGAGCTGAGAGAGCACAGGGCATTGTTGCCTGGCCGGTAGTCTGTCGAAGGACCATCCTTTGAAAGAGCAAAGCCGGCCCTGTTGCATTAAGTTTCAAAAAATGGGAAGCATAGTCTGCTTCAAAAGTAGCTCAGGTGCCTGATAAGTATAGATTGCAGTGCGTGGACTTGATTTGGTTCAGCAATACAAAATTCTTCACTGAAAGTTTAGTACAAAGCAAGTTAATGCTTTGCCACGACTTTTGTTAGACGAAGAAAATAAAATACAAGTGTTCAGCCCAATTTTTTGAGTGGAAATAGGGCGCAAAAACCACTGACTGAGAGAGTGCACCACACATCCCGACCAACTTTGAAAACACCTGACGACTTTGTCCGAAGTGGAGAAAGTTGGATTGTACTGTTTAGTAAGCATGGTCTCACAAGCAGAAGTGCATGAGATCGTGTAAAGAGACCTGCCCTGTGTAACGTAATAAGGTTCAACAATGATAATCTCCAAAGGCAGGGCAGATAGTGTGGAGTTGTTCACCTGCATAGCTCTGAAGAACAGAAACCCAGCTCTGGAAATCACAGTACTTGAGCAAGCCTCACAAAGTTCAGTAATGACGATCTTCAGAAGATGCAAGAGAAAATGAATCCATCCAAGATGGATAGTACATGACTCAAAAGTTGTCCAAGCTCTGCAAAGTTAATTAGTTGTAATTTGGGAGTCTGTCAGTGAAGAGCAGACCAGTTTAGTCCTCATTCGTTGGAGTCCAGTAAAGAATATAACTATAATGTAGTCCAGCTATTTAAATCAAGTAGTCACGGCAATTGTCGGCAATGATGAAACATTTGTACTAATTAATACTATGTGTTTGGGCTGCAAACCTGTAGGGAAACCAAATAAGAAACGAACATGTATTGAGTATCTTCAGAATATTCAAAGTTCTAAAAAAATGGCAGCTTATCAGCCGTTGCATCTTTGAGACGTCCTGTTTTTGACATGAGTTTCATCCAGAGTAGCATTGCAGTACCATGAAATTCATATATGCTGAATGAGTCGACTGGGCTATGCTTGTACGAATATATGTGTCAATGCACAACATAGTCCAGGCGAAGAATTTTGTAGGTAGAGTGAGTAGTCATTTTAGCTGGTTGGTCTTTGTGCAGTAAACAAGCGCATGCTTCCGAAGCAACCAAAGATGTGTCCAAACATGGTCTAAAACAAGCGATGTACGTTGGCGCTCCTATGTCCAAAGAAACAATTGACAAAAACAGCCCCAACCTGACCCCCATAAACAGCAGCAGAACTGCTTGAATTTTTCACGTAAAGAAGAAGCAAAACAAACATTATGAGTATCTATAATGAACAACACTTTGGTAGTCATTAATCTTGGCATTTACTACTTATAATGTTATCTACAACACAACAGACTTGGTCTGTTTACAACAGCCAGACAGCCAACATAAAAGAAATCTTATCCTCTAATCCATCCAACGGAAAACAAAGTTTAGATACTCTATGGACAAATCATTCAAAGATCATCCAACGAGACACTCCATAGTATGCTGGACCAGTTCGGCCTCGAAGGACTTCTAGAACAACACTGAAAACTGAAACTCGGAACTGAACCTGACCTGACCAAACTGACAGTAAAGTTTAGCAATATTCAGAAAGAGATAACTTTTATTATACTCGACCGAAAAATTTGTTTGAAGTTTAAACACTTGTTTGAAAGGTCTTCGAAAGACCTACCAATTCCTTCCACATGGGATTCTCCAATTCGGCCACTACTAAATAACTCAACAGACCGAATCTACTGCTGTACAGGGAGAGAAGGAAAACATTGAAATCCACTTCATGTTCAGTGATACTTCGAGTTCATGGCCTAAAGCTGCGGTTCAATCTAGAACAGAGAAGGATAGATAAGTTCATACCTAGATGAGGGCAGACACATATCTTCTAGTTCTCTCTTCTTCCTCTTCGATTCAAAATCTACTCCTCTCTTTCACGGGTGGCTGCTGCTAGGCAATGGAGGATCACCCCCACGCTGTTTTTTTTCCCTAGCGGCTTAGGGTTATTTGATCTCATGAGTTGGGCTCAAGGCGGGCTGTAGAATTGGGCCGAAAACAAATCCAACAAAACGTGTTGGCCATAGAGGGCTCCGGCCCCATGCCCACGAAAAAAAATGAGCATATACGCTGTGATGGGCTAGGCCACAATCGAGCATGCACACATGCACTTCCAACTTGCATTCGTCAACACACAATTACACAAAGCAAGAGAATAAAATAATTAATCATCCACGGAGTGAACGACACGGCGGACCGGCTGGCGGCGGAGACCTGTCCTGTACGATCTGTCGATGCCTCGAGCTGTTGGCGTTCCCCGATTGACTCGCCCATCGGTGCCTCGTCTGGCCGGCGGCCGGCACGCACGGCGGCTGGCGCTCGTCTCTCACTCTCTCATCTCAATCACACAGCACAAAGCCTGCACGCTCGTCTCTCAATCTGAGTTAGGCATGGTTGCATTTGTTTCTCCTTTTCTTCTAAACTTTTTAGATCCGTAGCCCATGTGTTTCTAGAAGTGGAATTTGTAACGATTGGGATCCATTTGGTTTCTATCAAGATAATACTCCCTCCGTTCAGAAATCTAAAGCGCCGGAGCAAAATTTTTTTTTCCAAAAATCTCCGTCGTATTTTGGATGGACCACGCGCATGCCTCGTTCGTAGGCGCTCCCAAGGCCTCGGACCTGTTGCCGCATTCACTGCTGCGCTGATCGCCGTCAGTTGGACTAGTCCCGCCGTTCCTTCTCGTTAGAACGCGGCCTCTCTCGCTGCTTCAAATACGAGTCGCCTCCTGTACGTACGAATGCATCTCGCCGCTCGCCGCTCGCCGCTGTGCGTCTCCTGTAGGAGTACGAATGGAAGAAAAATGAAAACTACTGACTGAATGATAAACAGCCCTACACATACAGATTGTGATCGATGCAAACCTTGGTTTGTGGACGAACGTTGGTTTGTTGGTGAACCTAAGAAAACTGAGAGAAAGACCTTCTGTTTCTCCATCAACAGCATCAGCAGCTTCGTCAGGTTCGTCAGTTTGGCCGTCGCCTTTAGTTTCATCACCATCGTCATTGACACCTTGGTCACCTTAATCAACAGCAAAGGAACAGGTAAGAAAGAAGATCGTGTGCAGCAAATCAAACACACATGCCTACTGAATGCATAGATGACTGAATGCACACCTTGTGTTTCTCCATGGACATCATCTGCTTGCACACACTAGCAGCTTCAGGTTCATCAGTGTCAACGTCATCTCCTTGGCTTCCATCATCCCAGACCATGTTGTAATCGAGCTGGTGAGCTGGACCATCATACTCACCCGATCTCATCCCAATCAGTGGGAGGCATCTAGTCCGTGTCAGTAAGCAGTGGAGAAAGAAGAGGTCAGGCGGAGAGACCAATACACTATGGCTGGGCGTTTTTCATCTTCCGTGGTGACTTATATAGGCCACCGAAAATTGATTTGAAAACTGAGAAGCAATGTCGCCAATTGAGATTGAATTTTGGCTGCTAAAATTTTCAGAAATTCGCTGCAAACTGAGAGAAGTAGTGGTAAAACAATACAGGTCAGGTGGAGGGAGCAATTTTGGATGAGCGGGCTCGAGATGGTTTACGTGAGCGCCGGTGAGCGGAGATACAGAAGCTGGGCGAAGCGGGAATTAGGTGAGCGCTTCTTAACGGAGTTTTCATCGGTGTTATCTTGGGCAAGCGAAGAGGCGTTGGCGTTAATACGATCGGAGTTACGAGAACACGGGCGAGCGGAGTTACGACGCTCCTTGGTCATCAGCGCACAAGACTTATACGATGGAGACTCTTGGATGGAGGGAGTAGTCTGTTATTTTTTTTTATGTATACAGATGGGGAAACAGAGTCAAATTTCTTCATTTTTCAAGAGAGGAAGAACCGAACCTATTATTGAGGAACCACTTATTCATGCCAATTTAATTCACTATCGGATTCTGCTGATGTCCTGTGGGGAAAACGTTTCCGTCAGCCACTCACGGGAAAGGCGCCTCTTTCCCGTGAGCAAGGCAAGAAGATCACGGGAAAGAGACCAACATATGTGGTATTGACATGTGAGAAATCTGTGATATATATATATATATATATATGGTAAATTTTTCCTACATCCTAGGTGTAGTTACACCCATGTGTATATCTCAATATTTATGGTATATATGACCTAACGAAGTGCATGTGAATGAAGTATATGATCATACTAGACCATCTATGGTGTTATATATGTTAAGTATGCATTCATACTTGGAGTATATGGATATACTTTTTTTATATACAGCAAAAGTAGTGGCATTTTATGTAATATATTAAAAAATATGGGTTTTCATCGAAATTTTTCGCGTAGTAGTAAGATCTAGAGTATCTTAATATGAGTATCTAAACATACTCAAACCAATAAACAAGTATGAACACATACACAATGTGGTTTTTTGAATATGGGTGTAATTACACCCGGTGTATAAAAGTGCACCCTATATATATATATATATATATATATATATATATATATATATATATATATATATATATATATATGGAAAATCTTTTTCTACTCCCTAGGAGTAGTTACTCCCTGTGTAAATTACGTACAACATAGCTGCTCCTCCTAATCGCGCGTCCAACCTCCGTCTAACCTTCCCTCACGACGTTAACGCGGTCCGTAATGGATTGTATATATATTAGAAAGTCTAGCGATTAGGACGTCTGGAAGTGACGACGGCTGCGGCGGCGGCGGCACCGACTTCCGCGTGGTGCTCCTCGCGCCCACCCTCAATCCATCGGCGGCGTCGGTCCCCAACACTATCGGTACTATCAGCGTTCCCATGGCACACGGGCGGCGGCCTCCCGGCACACCAGCGGCGGCATCACGTCCAGAGGCCAGCAGCGTCAGACGGCGATTCCTCCTGGCTGCGTACTTCACCAGGTTGTGGAATTATCCGGAGGAGATCACCTAGCATGTCATCGTCACTTTATCGTTGTATTTTTTATTCAGATGATGAGAGTATCGCCGATTTTGATGTGGCTATTGGGTTTCATAACGAGATCGATCCTAGACCTGATCTGATTTATTTATTCCATGAAGATCGAGAGAAGGTACATCCGGCCCTGATCTGCTGCCATATATATGGATCTATTAAATCTGAATCGGAACCAAGGTAATGATATTCCGATGACTGTACAGAGATCTATTTCCTTATCACTTCTAATCCTCCATAATTTTTATTAGGGTACTCTACTAATAATCATGTTCATTCGCTAATTAATGCTATCATGGCGAGCAGGTGCGGTGAGTTTGCAGGCAAGTGTCATGGTTGCAGATCCTAACAAATCGTGATGAGTGCGATTCTTTTGTGATTCATCTATACGTTCAGGTACGGTTGCATCGATCATCTCATCTCATCTCGGCGCTGCATTGCTGATGCTCATTGGTTGCTAACACATGCAACCGTTCCAGGTCCTCGGTTTCAACATCTGTTTTCACGGCGTGCTACACCTGTGTCATGTGATTTCTGGACACTGTGTCGGTGGTTCGACATCGTTAGGACTAGCAAGCAAGATGGGCTAATTTGATTTAATTTAAATACTCTCAGTAAATACTACTAGCTTCTTGTAGTCTGGTTGTAGTAGAGATGCACTTCAATCACTATTTTATTCAGATTTGGTTATTGCATCGAAAGTTTTTTTTTTTCTCGTATGTCTTTTAAAATTTGAAAGAAAAATATACAGTGGTACGTACTTCATGCACAACTTAGTTGTATACAATGATACTCAAATCTAAATTGTGTATGTGGTCATACTCACGTAGAAAACTTAAGTATACAGTAATACTCAAATTTGAATCGTGTATATGGTCATACTCGCATCTAAAACTGGGTATATATAATGATACTCAGACCTGAATTGTGTATCTGGTCACAAGTATACACGCATACTACTACATTTATAGATATTTATATGGACATACTTCAAGAGTACAAGTAAAAGTATGTGTGTATACTACTATGTTATACAAGTTATACAAGTATGCACACATACTTCTAAAAACTCAGTTATATACACACTCTAGTATGTGGTCATACTCACGTAGAAAACTTAGTTGTAATACTCAAATTTGAATCGTGTATATGGTCATACTGCATCTAAAACTGGGTATATAATGATACTCAGACCTGAATTGTGTATCTGGTCACAAGTATACACACATACTACTACATTTATATGGGCATACTTCCAGAGTACAAGTAAAAGTATGTGTGTATACTACTATGTTATACAAGTTATACAAGTATGCACACATACTTCTAAAAACTCAGGTATATACACACTCTAGTATTTCTACTATACCCTTTAATTAATCAATATACTCTCTATTTTTTAAAAAAATTTACCATGAGCGTACGACACTTGTTTTAAAATATACCCAACCGGCCAACTTTACGTAAGATGTATGTGCTCATACTCATTTGGTACGTATACGTATATACTCACTAGTACAAGCTGGTGTGCTCCGAGAGAAAATCTAAAGAAAAGAGTATACACTTCTTTGGGAGTCACGTCCTACAGAATATTAAATACCGCGTGCACTCCGCATATCTGTGCATGCATGCAGTCCGTTGCAAATTGGATTGTACCCAACCCTTTACCACCGCAAGCAGGCCGCACGAGCAGCGTCTCCGTCAACGGGCGCCTAACGTCGTGTACTTTGACGTGGGAGTAACGGCTCCCGGGAGTAGAAAAATCTCATATATATATATATATATATATATATATATGTGTGTGTTAATTATGTGCTGGAACAAAAAAAAAAAAAAAAAATTCTTTCCCCGTGAGCAAAATGCTGGCTCACGGAAATCATGGGAAAACGCCGCCTCTCCCTCGTCCCACGTAGGCCATAACGGGGTTCCACGCCCCCCCGGGAAAGGATACCCCGTGAGCATCAACGCCGCTCACGGGAAGGATTCTTTTCCGGGCGCTTTTATTTCCCCGTCCACGTATATCCGTGGAGTTACCCACGGGAAAGGCTTTCCCATGGGGAGAAGGGCCTTTCCGTGAGTAACCCACTCACGGAAATCGCAGATTCCGTAGTGATTGAATTAGAACCAAGGCAATATGAAGACCAAGTAGTTGAAGCAGATGAAGGTGAACCTATTGTATTTCGAGGAATTGAATTCCTACAGTGAGATTCAGCATTACGCTCATAAATTTGGAAGTATCCAAGTAACCAGCAAGATGAAGTACGACGGGCATATTTGAAGTTGGGCCCAATGCAACCTAAACTGAAGAAATACAAGGGTTTCGAACCAGAGGGTCATAAGCGCCATTTCCAATACAATTGGTTTAGTGATTTTCCATCTTGGCTGGAGTACTTAGAGAGCAATGGTTGTGCATATTCTCTTCTTTGCTTCGTGTCTATCAAAAATATAAAGAAAAGGAATGGCTTTGATGTCTTCACAGCACAAGGTTTTGACAGCTACAAGAAAGTTAATAATGGGAAAAATGGTGCATTCTTGGTTCACATAGGATCTGATCCTTGCTCAACACACAACAATGCAGTCACAGAATGTCATAACCTTTTGAGTCAATCAAATCATGTTGATAATATTATAGAGGTGGCAAGCAATCAAGAGAATGCTCAGAGCATCAATTGCAGCTGTCAGGTGGTTAACATTTCAATCTTGTGCTTTTAGAGGCCATGATAAGTCAATTCAGTCAAAAAACAGAGGGAACTTCATTGAAATATTAAAACTTCTTGCTGAATTTAATCCGAAAATTGCAAATGTTGTGTTAGAGAATGCTCCTCAATATGCAAAGTACACATCGCCTGATATCCAAAAAGGAAATCTTGATTATTTTTGCAATGAAAATCAGGAAGCATATCCGTGAGGAAATCAGGGATGCAAAGTTCTCTATGTTGTGGATGAAACATGTCATGTTGCAAAAAAAGAGAGCAAATGGCAGTTGTTTTCAGATTTGTAGATAATGACAATATTTTACAAGAACGGTTCTTTTGACTTGATACATGTGAAGAACACCAAAGCATTGACACTAAAGAAGGAATTATCTTATTTATTTATTGTCCAGCTATGGCTTTGATGTGCAGAACCTTCGAGGTCAAGGTTATGATGATGCTAGTAACATGAAGGGAGAGTTAAATGGATTGCAAGCACTTTTTCTCAAAGAATGTCCTTACGCATATTATGCTCATTTCTATGCCCATCGTTTACAACATCAAAGGATGTGGTCCCTGTTACCCAACTTTTTTTAGAAATTGGTCTTTATCATAAACACCGTTGACTCGTCATCTAAGCGTCACGATGAGCTCCATAATGCCCAAATGGATGAACTTGCACGCTTGCTAGCTATTGATGAGCTTGAGACAGGACAAGGAGCAAATCACATCTACTCTCTAAAACGTCCAGGAGAGACAAGGTGGGGTTCACACTTAGGTTCTATTGCCAGCCTTATAGATTTATTCAATCTTGTCAGTTCAGTTCTACAAAATTTAGCTGCTCACTCATCAGCTGGTGCAAACCATGCTGATGGTGATACTGCTTTCAACTACTTGACATCTTTTGAGTTTGTATTTGTCCTACTGATGACGAGAGAAATGATGGAAATCACAAAACAACCAGGTCAGGCTTTACAAAAATAAAACACAAGGTATAGTAAATGCTATTCGACTTGTACAGTCCACAAAAGTTCTACTTGAAGAAATGAGATCAGATGATGGATGGGAAAATTTTATATGTAGGGTTGTTGAGTTTTGTTTGGATCACAGAATTGACATTCCAGATATGGAAGCAATATACATTATGCGTGGTGGTCGTGCCTTATCGTCAACTAGATCATTTTACCAATGATCGCTATTTTCGAAAGTGGAGATATTTCGTGCCACAATTGATACTCAGCTAGCTGAATTGAACCTGAAATTCAATGAGAAGGTGATGGACCTTTTATCCATTAGCATTACATTAATACCAAAAAGTTGTTTTCCATCTTTCAATGCTAGTGAGATATGCAAAGTGGTTGAGAAGTACTACCCAGCAGATTTCAACCAACAAGAGAGACTTAGATTAGAGTATCAGTTGAGGCATTTTTTTGTTGATGCTTCCAATAGTGAAGAGCTGAAAAATATTGCAACCATAGCTGAGCTATGTCAATGCCTTGTTGGCACAGGACGCCATAGGACTTCTAACATGATTGATAGACTGCTTCGGTTTGCTTCTTACTCTTCCAATTTCAACAACTACTGCTGAGCATGCCTTTTCCATCATGAAGATCACTAAGACAAGACTAAGAAACAAGATAAAAAGATGACTTTCTTGCCAATAGCTTGCTAGTACACATAGAAGGCGAGATAGCAAGGGACTACAACTATGAAGACATAATTTCTGATTTTCAGGATTTGAAGAAAAGGAGAGTGGACTTTTAACAAGTGCTGGTCTGGGTTACTTGTTTTTTACTTTTGGTACATATCAATAATACCTATATGAGAGACCCCCACTAGGGGATTTCTCTCGACATGGAGCAATGCCACCTCAGCGGCCCCACTCCGACCTCTCCTGCGCCATGTCACCCAATTTCAGTTACGAATTGATTCCTCCTCCATCATACGGCACCACCTTTGTTCCATCGCATTACACTAGCGCCGCGTTTTCCGACCCCTCCATCCCACCCCCCACCCAATGGCTTGATCCTCATATCGATTCTAGCGAGGCCGCTGGTGCTCCTCTCCTCCATCCTCGCCCGATCCCCGCCCCCTCGAGTCATCGTCACCTCTTCGGATTCTGCTGCGATGCGAGCCCTCCTCCCTCCGGTCCCACACGCGACAGGAGGGCGGGCGGTGGTGATCGGTCTGTGCCACCGAGAGATGTCGGGCGGTCGTGGCGTGCATGGAGAGGGCGACCAACGACATGCTGATCGGCCGGGACTGGGTGGTCAACATCGAGCTCTGCGACATCATCAACATGGATCCCAGGTCTGACCAAAAGTCTCCCTTCCTATCTACTTTTTGTGTATGAATGATTTGATTTTCCTTTGATACGCCTAGATTGGTATTGTTGCCGAACAGTGTAAATATGCATTAGTACTAGATTGTTGCAGTACTTATCCTAGGAGATCGACCAGGGTTTTTATGGCATTATTTAACCCACTGATTTTTTCATGGTGATTCAGTTGTTGATTTTGTTAAATTATCCATTGCAACATGACATTGTTTTAGAGTAAATTCAGTTATCCCGCGGTGATGCAGTACTATTTTTGTGATTGCTAAATTGGGCTATTTTTGTAATTGCTAAATTGGGCTATTTTTCTAGAGGCGTAGTGACGTTGTATGCACGCCAAGTGTTTGCGAGAATGCCTATAAGCATGCCAGGTGCTTAATTACTCCATGTTCTTCCCAAGTTCATCTTCCTGATTCAAATAGCATTGTAGTAATATCTTCAGCAGAGTATAAGTGTGCTCATTTGTTCTTCTATCATGCAGACAACTACCAATAAGCGCTGGACGCACTTCCTAAAAGAATTATTGATTCACAAATTTCAGTTTCAGTGTCATGGACAGAGGCCACAGGCGACGACGCGTTCAGTTGCCTACCAGCGCCCTCTCTACATGACTACATCGCTTTGATCCGTCGTTGAACCAACCATTTAAGCCAATCCGAGGTACATATTGCTTCACACACGTGCTTCGTTTGATAATTATGCATGGTTGAAACGTCAAACGGGCAAACATTTGTTTCCTCCTTTTAGCTCAACAAAATTATTCACCTAAAGTTCATTGCAAATTATGGTTACATTTAGGCAATAATGTCACATATTCGGATTCTCGACCACTATCGTTTCGTTTATATATGATCAGTCTCATTTTCTCAAGAGTCCAGAAAGTCAACTCAACATATACAATTAATACAAAATTGTCTCATTTTACATTTATGTAGGATGTAAACTGATATATATGATGATAAATGTCATACTCAGTTTACATGAGCTAATTGATTGTTTTGGAAATTCTCATCTCATAATGCGTTGTTGTTTTAACATATGTATCCATTCAAATCTTCATATATTCTTACCGCCTGCCTTGGCTTTGGACCATCACATTGGGGCCCCTTAATGCACCTTTGCACCCATACAGTTTGTTAACTCTACGACTATCACGGGATGTTAAAACAAAGGCTTGTTTCCTCTCGCTTCTCATGGTTGGTGTCCTACTTTACAATCTGATCGTCTTATTTTTTTAGTGAACGGGATGATTGTAGTTTACAAATGAATTTCTTTGGCATTAGATTCAAATATTCGCCACATCCATATTGTTGTATTCTCATTGAACATGGTTTACTCAAACATGGTGTGGGGATCACCCCCGCCCCTTAGCCTCGCCTCCTGAGGAGGCGGGAAGGGGGCGAGGGCTTCCCACAGATGAGTCGAGAACACAAACGAGGAGCGGGAGGCCCCGGGTCCGCCCGACCTTCGCTGAGTTGCCGAGGGCTCGGACGACGGAGGGCGCCCGGCCTCCTCGGCGAGGAGGGATAAGACGATGCGTGGGGCGAGACGTGGATGCAATAAAACGAGTAAATGGCCCTTAATCCGGCCAACAACCGATCCCTTTCCTTGTGCCCGTGCCCGGTATTTATAGGAATACAAGGGGGGTCGAGGGGCTGATTTACAATTTGGTACATGGTAGGTAGGAAAACACACACTTACAACCGGGCCCCTCACAAGGGTAAGCTTGTAACTAGCCGCATGTGGTGGTCAGACGGGAAATACACATGTGGCCTCTTCTTCGGGGGGGCGTAGGGTTTTCCTCATGCCCGCCCGCCGGCCCCACTCCTGCGAGGAGGGGGTTCCGGAGGGGCCCCTCCCGGGCCTTTCCTTGCTTGGGCACGCGCCGCTTGGGGAGTCCCCTCCGCCGGTGTTCCCCCCGCCAAAGCACAAGAGTAGGCCGCCTTGCTCCCGGCTTCGATCGCCGACTTCGGAGGCCGCCCTTGACGGAGAGAAGGAGCCTTCGCCCGTTCACAGTATTCGCGGAGGGTCCTCCGCTTGCTGATCCCGCAAGACTCCATAACCGGTTACAGAGGTTAGTTCTTGGCCCCCTCGTAGTGAGGCTCAAGGGGGCTGCCGGGCGGGCGAGGGTCGCCCTCCCCAACACATGGTATGCAATGTTTTATCATAGAAAAGAACATTTTTCTTCATGTTGCACTGAACATTGTCTCAAATAAAAATATTGAACTGTACATCTTTTTGTTGCACATGTGCTAATTTCCAATTTTGGATGATGATTAATCGACATTAAGGCTGTGACAAAGTCAAAATTAAAGAAACAATAAATTCATATTATATATGATTTACTCAAACATGGAATGCAAAGTGTTGATTGGTTGTCTTACCATATTAGCATGTCAGCTATTGCTGCTAAGAACTTTCAAGGAGCAATGCACATGGGTTGAGAGACCTATCACCATCTCAAGGTAGCTTTCAATTCTAACAACCTCATAGATACTTCAAGTATGTCAATGTTTTATTTACCTAATCACTATCGGACTCTAATATAAATTAAGTGATTCTCACAGGTTTTCCAATCTCTAGAAGTAACCGACAAATTCAAATGTTGATAAGCTTGCGAGACCTTTGCAATTCCAACCTAAAACAAAGTCTCGATACCCCATGGTCAATTCTCGATTTTCAATCTGCCTATTTTTTGTCGATAATAAAAGTTTAAATTGTTAGCTTCCCACATTCAGTTTTATGTTGTTGATTTGATCGGTGTTTCCTCCATAAAAAGACACATCACATATGTCCTCATACTTAATTTTGATCGGCTTAAATATTTTTATTGTTACATCCGATCCAGAATGACAAACATATGTTCTCATGCTTAATTTTGATTGGCATAAATGTCTACCTACAATTTTTTTTTCTTAACACAACTCTTCCGATCTCCGAGGTTTGCCCTAAGGATTCCACACATATGCAAAGATCTACCTACCATTAGCGGATGTCAACCAAGCCACACACTTTTTAACTTATGTAATGCTATTCTCTGTATAAAATGTGTAATTATATAAATCTATACATACATGGTCTAAGATTGATGTTATATTTGAATCACGCTTGTTTAATACATGTATGCCAACTTTGGCACAACACCTACAACTTTGGCACAACACCTACATCGGTTTCATGCATTTAAGATATTCATGACCTTCTAGTCTACCAGTGACTTTTGCACAAAGTTGGAAAAAGACTAAATATAGTTTTGTTGCACACTTTCGGTTTTTTCCGTTTCTCTATTTCTTCTCTTATTTCTTTGGTATTCTGCTGTTTTCCTAAGTTCACCAACAAAACCGAGTGTGCAACAAAACTCGTGGAATTCATTAGTAAAAAGCCTACCTTCTATTGTTCTTATTCCCAAATGTTCTATTATTTCGTAACAAAAAAAGTTGACATTAATGATCGTCAACGGGGCCCTAGCTCACTTGCTCACTTGCACAGGGGCCTTCATTTGATGGTTTCACCGCATTGTACCTGCATACATAGATTATTTGGTGATGGTTCATAATGGTATACATGGACTAACAATAGGGTGCCCTACATCCAGTTGAGAATCGGTCTCTTATCTCCTATGCTCTAGTTTATAAGGGCACTAATATGTTTGTCTAGCTTTGTAGTAAGCTTGAGTTAGAAGAAGTTATTGATTGGGGGCTCCGTCTCCTGCCTTATACTATTGGGGTAGGATCATAGATGGATGATTATTAGTTTACACAAATGTTTCATAGTTTGTTAGAAGGAAATTTATCATATAGAATTCGTTTTTGTGTACATCTTACCATCCCGGTATGCCTTGTCCTCCAAGTAGATGGCATTCCCAACCCATATTAAACCACTTCTTTGATGGTCTCGAGCCACCCATCCCAGTTTGGATTCTTTTCCAGACGGTGAGGTACCTTAGGTTCATAACATCAACACTAACCCTTGCATGTTCGGTGCAGCTATGAAATATTCATCATTTTTTGCAAGTAGCAATACCCCCTGCTAGAGCCAAATCCTTCATATATAATGGTAGTGACCAGAATCGCCGATGATTGGAACACTTCAATGAAACCCATGTCCATTCATTCATGGTCATGGGACATGATCAAGGACTCACAACTTTCTATTGATTCCAACCTCAAAAGAACATGAATTGACCTAGAAAGTAGACAACAAGGGATCAAATGAGTTGCATCCAATGGGCTAATAAGCCACTCTCCGGTTACTTTAGGAGATTTTTCAACTTAAGACATGATATCCAAACATGCTACAAGTCATAGCAATCGCTCAAGCAATCAAAGGAATAGCTACAAGGCAATGCACATCACATTTCGCAAGAAATCCCCCTCGATCGATGAATTATTTATTTGAAGTGATGAATGGGCACATGAAGTCCCATGTATGAGGTGAAAGGAGACATGAAACCAGTTTAACTAGGCAAGCTAGTAGTACATATAGCAACCCACCTAGCAGGGGCAATTACTAAAATGTTCACCCTTTTACATACCATAGGAGCAAAATGGACATAAAGAAGTTCTAGATCAGCTTACACAAAGGCCAAGATGACCGTGGAAGGAAACATGGTTGAGGCCCTCAATATTGTCACATATGTCGCAAACATGCTGGTTACACCCCCACAAGATTGAAGAAGTACCAAAATATGGCTTTCACTCTCTAAAAGATCGACCATGATGCATCCCGATACAATAGCTAGGTTCATGTGTTATTTAAGATATTAGAGGCAACCTTTTCCAAAGCATGTGCCATTTCATCTTGGGTCCGAGTGCATGTAACATGAACTTATTTGAAAATGAGGACAATTTGTCATTAGGCTTTTTTTGTTAAAAGTAGATGAATGTGTGGAAAGACTTAATATTAAGGTCGTGCTTTACATGGGTCAATGGAAGTCATGACTACTTTTATGTTAGGGTAATATCTCACCTTGTGCGCAAAAAGGTGCACGTTGAGCAAATATCATTATATATTGTAAAAAGTGATCAATAAATCCAAGTTGAACATCTTTCGTGGGTTGATCGCGGAAGGGTTTGTGCTATTTGAGTTCATGCATCCATCAATTGTTAAACATTACTGAAAAGGCTATGATACTTTTTTTTATCTCAAGGCTATGATCTTAAGCTTGCTACATGGACACTCTAGGAAGCAATCAACCATGGTAGGTGGGAGATTTTTTTTTTATAATTCATATCTTTCTAGCTTAGGATTTAATAAATGTTTACTAAAAATACTAATATATCCTGCATTTAATGAATTACAAAATTAGAGAAGTACTTGTAATCTTCTAGATGATGATTAATTAATAAAAAGATTATGCATTGTGATATAGGTTCAACAACCTCAATATAAAACTCTAGAAAATACACTTACGCAACCCATGTGTGTTGACATTTGGCAAATAAAATATTTAAAGATTTAGTAAATAAATGAGCCACATTAATTTTGCAAATATATTCTAGATATCAACTATTACACAAGTTTGAGTACCAACATTCCTAGAACCCCTATAACTAGGTAAGGAGTGTACTCCACTAAACACCCAAAGCCATGGATTCCAATGAGGAAATCAAACTCCTAGACAGTGAGCCTTTTATTTCTCCATTGCATGAAGCATTGAGAGGCACAACAGCAATGCCCGTTATAGGTTCAACATTACAAAACCAACCTATTGTCCACACACCACAAGAACCTACCAATTTATCATCGATCTACCCATACCAAGTGTTTGAACCAGCATCACTGCCATCGCTCTATAAACATACAAATTCTACCAGTGGAGAATCAATCATCTCCACTCTATTTCATTCCAAGCTCTCAGCGAGCTCATCTAGCAACAATCATAATGCATTCTTGTCAGAAAGAGATTTTCGGACAACACCAATAGGTGATTATCTCAACATATCTGAACCTATGAGGATTAAATCTATGGATCCACCACCACTCACATCCTTGCTCGAAGGTAATCCTCTTGCGGTTCTGCATGCACACCTTGGCCCAGTGTTTGAGCAATCTACACAAGTTCCATGTGAGCTGGCAATGCCAACAAGTGAAGTTTTTGCAGGCAAAGATAATATTATGCAGAGAGTGTCAAGCTCTACTATGAAAAAAAAGAAACAGGCCAACGTGAATATGTGTGCAAGCACTGCTCCAGAAAATTCTTCTCATCACAAGCATATGGTGGACATATGCGTCACCACATCAAAGATAAGAAACAGGATGCTAAATCTATAGCTTCAACTAGTTCTGAAAGAATGTGAAGGACAACTAAGGTTATGTTGGTACCAAGTTATGAGTGCTTTTCACTAGTCAATTGTCTGATGACATCGAGCAATGGCCTATGAATAAATTATCTGTAATTTTGAGGTGCTATGAACCATAGATGTCTGGTGCCTGTGGTGCTTCAGGTTTCAATAATATGCATTTATGTATCTGGCTCAAATTATCTGGTGTACTCTATTTTATTTTTGTTACTTATCAGTGGAACGATGTTTCTTATTAAGTAACTTTGATGCCTCTAGTTCTCATGTGATGTCTCCAACCTCATTGAATTTGACTATGTAACAAAACCTCAATTGGAAGTGGCACAACTAACATATAAAGAGATTGCATAATATATAAAATTCGAAATACAGTAGGTCATTGAAACAACTATTGCATTCTCAGTTAGGTCCATAAACTTTGAAAGTGAGGACCAAAGTCTAGCCATCTGTGTAAATGTGAAACCATATGTCCATCCACATCATTATGGTCTAGAACCCATTAGTCATCTGGGTAATGTCTAGTCGAATGAAGAAAAACACATCCATGATTGTCGGGTTCGCCGATAATGAGTCAATCTTTTTGTTGTGCTAATCTTCCTTTGTGCACAATGTCAGCAAATCTTTCTTTTGTGCACAATGTAAGAGCGCCGTGGCGAATTTAGTGCCCTATGTGGGAGGTTGCACACCACTTTGTACATGTTTATTTACTGATTAGATATCCAATGTTACACATAAAGAGAACATTATGGAAGGAACATCATAAGAAAACTGAAGGCAGGTACAGGCTCTTAGCATTCTCTTCACCTTCAGAGTAGTGAATGTTGCATGCGACAGCTCAAACAAGGAATAGTGAGATACATCCATGGCCATTACAGCATCCAGTATCTCAATGGCACCCTCCACACATGGACACGTCCTTGATCTCCATTCCAAAAAAATATATTGTGAGGATGAATTGAGTGGGCATCATGGCTGCACACTAGGGGTGGAAAGAATATTGAATAGTATCCTTTGTGGCATTCTCATGTGTGTCTAGGGTGCAAAGGGTTGGTGCATGGGTACTGTAAGGGCAGTTATTGTTCTCAACCTTGATAACCACCTGTCAGCGGGCGACACAACTGGCATGGCAAAAGAACTAACCGACCGTGGAATGGCTACTTTCATAGTTAGTTCAAGTAAAAACAATGGCTAAGATTGATTTCACTGTATAGTGTGCCCTGTACCTATGAACCGATTGTATCATTGCATTTCTAAAGGCGGACATTGTGCCCTCAATCCGTTATATTGGTTCATAAGTTTCAGTAGATTGTGTATTCAATTTAGCAAAAAAATAAAAAAAATCTCTGTATTGTTCAATCGTTCAAAATGATTGTGTATTTCAATTGTAACATTAGGGTCATTTAAAAATTGATAGGGCATTCTTGCAGTACAAGAATGGCTGGTGCAAAACTTAGGAAGTACAAATGAATGAAAGTATGACTATTCATGACATGTAGGTGAAACAAGGATTAGATGTGGTGAGGGACTAAGGTATTTATCTAGTCATTTATCTATAGGCCTCATAGATAGGCAACAACAGTGAAGATGATTAGGACTGTTTTTTTTCCCCAAGACACAGCACAAACAATTGCAGGTGCGTGAGGTGTCTATCTTTTATTGAATCAAATCACTTAGATGTGCTTTTGTTAATTCTATCAGGAAAAGGTTAACATTTTCTTGTCACAAGTGTGAGAGGCTGCAACTATCTTTTCGTCCAAGGAATTTGTTTTACTTTTTGAAATTAATCTCAATAACGCGATTGAATCGAATAATTCGGATTTGCTTATTTCTCGCTTTTAATAGATCAAATGAATCCTTTGCTACTGAGTGAAGTAGTTCTGTTTGAATTTTGTTGTTCCATCTTCTTGTAATTTCAATTTTAGTTGTGATCAATGCAGTTGACTCCCGTTGTGTTTAAGTCCAAAATTTGCATATGGTAATATGGAATATTACACACTTCTTTTATCAAACTGTCACTTTAATATGTTGGTGAACAAGGTTGCATATATGTTATTAACATTTCCAATTAAGGTAGATAACTAGGTGATTAAAACATATCAACAACCTAAAATTGATGTAACAAAACTATGATTACATATTCACACAACTTAAATGAACAATATTCCCACGGTTAGTGAACAACTTAAATGACATATATATCATCTTTGAAATAGGATAGACAACTTGTATTGTTTAATTTGGTAATTATTATCACTGTAATTTCACCTGAATATGGAAAGTCCATATATTTCACTTCAGGAAAGTAGAATTTCGTTTGGTTTAGAAGACATTGGTATTTTAATTAAACTTATATTTACTGTCCGCGTCTTAAGATTTCATCTTCCTAGTTAGTGTGTCCTTTGATCCCTCCTCTCGTGAATTCTTCTTTGGTCCTCTTTTGGTTTCTCCTCCATTGTCCTCGATGGAGATTCTAGCTACTAGCCTCATCCTGCAGTCCTACTTGTGTGGAGTAGCAAAAGATTAATTTCCACTATAAGTTCCACACTCTGGTTTTGAATTGCTAACCACGTGTCCCACGCAGTATTCCACACTCTGGTTTGATGTTACACTTCTCCAACCACTCCAGATTAAAGAAGTTGGACTGTTGGTTCGAAGATAAAGTTTTTTTTTGGAGTACAAACAAGTTGCATTTTGTTTGATCATTGGTGTGACAGTGATCTAAATGAGAAAAGAGGATATGAAATTTGGATTTGTTAGTGAGAGACCAAGTGGACTATAGCCAAATCAACCCCATATTGCTCGTTCTCATTGATCCTATAGTTCTTTTGTTTAAGATCCATTAAGTTCTGTCAGGATCTTTTCTACTTCAAATTGCTTCTCTAAGAGTTTCCACATGGATATTAATTTCACAGTTCCATTCTTACGGTGCATCATGTTCTTGGGTGGCAAATCAAAAGTAAATAGCGCGTTGAGGCTCCTGTTACATGCTACCACTAGATGTGAATCTACCATAGCTATTGACTTGCTTGGGTTGACTCTCCATAGATTTTGAAAAATATTGCTAGTAAACTTTTGTTGAATATCTTGCTTCAATTATGAGCATGTACTTGTGTCTGCAATGTTGATCATCTATTGTCTAAAGGGTTCTATCCACCTTTTTAGATCACATTGTGTGTATAAAATAGTACCATCAACATATAATGAAGAATGGGCTGGAATCACCTTAATTTGTGAATCTCACGCCTGTGTCCATGGCAAGCTGATTTGTTTGATCAATCCACTACACCTATATGGGTAACCCCCACTAGAGGAATTCTCTTGATATGCAGGTATGACACCTAGGCATGCCCACCTATCCGCTCCTACCCCACCCACTTCCTCTTCTCCATAGCCACCCACGGTTGCCACCAACTTAATGCCTTTGCTGCTCCATGGTCGCTGCCGCCTAGTAGCCGAAGCATCCCTCAGAACTGAAGCGTCTCTCCATTTCATAATTCGTATGCTAGGTATTCCTATATGACCCCTTCCTTCCCTAGATCCGCCCCGAGCTCCCCACTCACGTTCTCGCCCTCGCCGGTGCTCTTCCTCGCCCAACGAGCTCGCAACAGTAGCAGCAGGTAGGCAGCGCACGGTGGCCTTAGCCGGGGCCGGAGAAGGCCGCGCCCCTGCCTTCTCCTCCGTGCTTTCATGGAGTTGCGGTGGCGGGAGCCGGGGCCGGAGCAGGCCGGTGAGCACGCGGCGGGACTCGGCGCTGGTGACAGAGCCGTGCCCAGCGCCTCCATGCAGCACCAGAGGAAAGGGAGGTGTAGCCCGCGGCATGAGTCCCGCCAGCGCCCTGCCTCCGTGTGCGGCGGGCGGAGCCCCTCGACGGCGGCGGAGGAGTAACGACTGCGCCTTGTGGCCAAGCCCTCACGACGGAGGACCCCGCGCCCGCGTCTCGTGGCCTCGCCACTCTTTGGCAGCGGAGGAGCAGCGCCTCGCCCCGCTGCCTCGCCCCAGTTCCTTTGCGACGGCGGCAACAGCAACTCCTCGGGGCGCGAGGGGCGGAGGTCCGTGCAGCTCGAGCTCCATCCCATCCCGCGGTGGGAGGAGGCGCACAGCTCATGGCGGAGCTCATCCTCGACGGGCGCTTGCGGCTTCTCTCTCCGCTGCTCCCTTCTCTCTCCGACAGCCTTCCTCTCCGGTGGCGTGATGCGGACTGGAGCGCATTGCGGACCGTCGGGCGGGCGGGCACCGACCCCAGCACGACGGATACGGGCGGCGGTGCAGTCGGACTCCAGCGCCCCATGGTGGTGCGGTAGCTCCATGACGGGCTGGCGGCAGGCCCCACGCGCCCACGTTTGTAGACAACCATCGCCCGACCACCATCCCTCCGCCCCCCCCTCCATGGTCCTCTAGGTGCCGCCAGCCCCTCCCATGGAAGGTTGGCCCCAAACCATTGCTGCCGCTAGGCATTGTCCCATGAGGTTGCCGCCGCCATCGGGAGGACGCGTTCCATGGCGAGTCCGCCCGATTGCGACTACGCCCACGCCTACGTGTGGTGGGCATGTGGCCGGCAGTACTCAAAGCCCTAGAGGCAGACATCGACCACGCCAACGCCATGTAAGCATCTTTTCCTCTCACCCCTGCCCGGATTGAGCGCGCTATTTTGGGTATTTCTCGCCTCGGTTTTGCCTTGGATTAGATTTTTCTTATGACTGAAATTGGGGAAAGTGCCCAGTTTGAAAAAGGCCGTAATTTATTCTCGACTCCCAGCGTAGGGTAGCAATTTATAAATTCACTCACCCAATTAATCAACGAAAGAGAGTAATTTAGGGAGTTCACACCTGCGGTTATGCAGGATCTATCAAAGCAAAACACAGTCGGTATGTTGGCCAGCCATAATCCGTTGCATTTCTAAAAATGCTGCTTTGGCGTAACGATTTTGAATTTTTTTTTTCTGTTCTATGCTGTGATGATTGGTTAGGCTGGACGGTTTCAATCAACTTACCGCTGTTTTGCAAATTCCAGGGCGGATGCAGTTCAGAGGAATTATGGTGGAGCATTTGTGCAGTTGAGGCTGTCGTTCAGCTCCCTGGCCCCATTCTTTTTTGTACTTCATCCAATGGCTGGACTGTGCCTGCTGTTATGCTCTTCCCAGCTATTTAGGGCTGTTTCACATTCATCTGAATGGATTCCATTTTGCCCCATCAAAAGCTCTCGGTCCCATAAGATTAGCTGCAGCGTTTAGAAACTCCGATGCTCAGATACCCTTCTTCTCGTGCTTGATCAATCAGCCCTTGATGTTTAGATAGGTATTGATGTCCAACAAGGTAAACAAAATACTTCTTCAAAAAGAAAGGTAAACAAAATATTCCCTCCATTCTAGAAAACATGCAATTCTCACATCCCGAGGAGTCAAACTTTACAAACTTTGACTAAAATTATTTCATAAAATACCAAGAATTATAAGACAAATTAAGTACCATTAGATTAGTTATTAAATATATTTTCATAATAAATTTATTTGAGACATAATTCATAATATTTTTTGCTATAAACTTGGTCAAAGTTGAAAAAGTTTGACTGACACGCTTCCCATAATTGCATGTTTTTAGGAATGGAGGGAGTACTCTATTTCATAGCAATATACATATATAATTGTCGTTGATGTTGTTTGCATGTTTCTCTTGCCGCTCCCCAGCATCCATCCTGTGGTACGATGGCAGAATCAGCAGGCACAGCATGACGACTGTTATACCCCAAAATTTTTCTATTCTGGGATATGACTTAGAAAACACTAAAATGACAACAAATGATTTTATTATTTTCTAAAAATTTATCAACTTAGTTAAGTTGTTGACATTTTAGATAATGAAAATGTGTGTTTCTAAATTTTATAACTAATTAAATTGTTTTGTTGCATTTCATGCCTTTGCATAGAGTTTTTGTTTGGAAAATGAGTTTAAATGTTTTTCAAATCCATATGGAGTTTAATTCTAATCTAATCTCTCAAGATCCTTAATCAAGCTTCCATATCTTTGAAAACCATATGATCAAATCCTTGAAAACCATGCACCTTGATCCGTGTTCCAAAAGCTTTGATGGGTTGTCAATCTTTAATCTTCTCTCAAACCCTAACACTACTACAGAATTGAACTTCCGTGGGGGCATTTTAGATTTTCCGTGTGGCGGGCATAGGATCCGCCACGGAGCTAGGGTCACGGTTAATCGAACGATTAACCGTGGCGGACTCCATGCCCGCCATGAAAAATCAATAACCGTGGGCGGGCGTTTAACAAAAACCGCCACGGTTAATAGATTAACCATGGCGGCATCGCTACGTGCCCTGGCCGTAATGGTTGGGGCTGTATTTATAGCCCAGCCTTTTTTCGTGGCGGGCATTGTAATAAAACCGCCACGGTTAATGGGGATTAACCGTATGGGGCATTGTAATAAAACCACCACGGTTAATGGGGATTAACCGTGATGGTTATTTTACAAAAGACCGCCACGTTAATCGATTAACCGCGGCGGTTTTTACTCGCCGGGGGGCTGCCAGTTACCTATTTTCCGTGGGCGGTTTTTGAAATGCCCGCCACGGAAAATGATTTCTAAACACCATGCAAGTTCAATTCAGTAGTAGTGTAACTTTGTTCCTTCTTTCTAATAGAGTTATTCTTTTCACTCCTTTGCTCACCTTGGGTAATATTTCAATGCACGCTTTCCTCTCTACCACTTCTTGTCTTGAGCAAAGCACGCAACCCAAAATACCACAAGAAACCAACGCTATAACTCTATCGCCGTGGTCGGGCCGAATCGGTCCAAACCGTGCCTTAACCCATGCCTCGGATCAAAGCCCAACCATCCTCCTCCCTCTTTTGATCCAAAGTGAAGCCCGACCAGCTCTATAACTCCTTAGTTACGGCCTTGAGTGTCAAAGTGGGCACGACCTTAGTTGTATAGCTAGTTTTCTCTAACTTGTTAGTGGTTACCGAAAGGCGTTAGGGTAAAACAGACTGTGGATCCCCATAGCCATAGGGTGGCCACCCATGGTGGACTTGTGGGGGGTTGTATCACACGGAACTGCCGCAGACTATGGATCTCCTGCGGGATTGTATCACATGGACTGACGGAAGATACCTAGCGGCCACGAACTTGTTAGGGTAATTAGTGAAAGGCTTTGTAGTGAACCCTGCTGACTTACCTTGGAAGTGAGTCAAGAGGCCGGCCACCTCGGGCAATGGGCAATCACGGCTCAAGGTGAACATGTACACCTCTGCGCAGAGTTTGATCAAACTAATATATCAGCCGTGCTCACGATCATGAGCGGCCTGGATCCTTTTCGAGATAGTTGGATTGATGGATGGTTTGGGTGATGATAAATCCTGATGATGATAATTAATTATATTCACGTGGGAGCCCTAAGCATAACCTAGCAATATAGGTTCAATAAATAAAATATGACCAACTAAAAATGCTTACCGCAGTTCAACCGTGTCTAGCCTTTTGAGCCTTGCATCCCCTCATGTTATACTTGCTGAGCATGGTGAGCTGACGCTTGTTGTATCACTAATATGAAAATCCCGGATGGGTACCAGATGGCGGTTCCAGCCAGGAGTTTCCTATGGAGGTCCATGAGTGCTAGGCGCGTGCTCCCCGAGTCAACTGTCCCTGTGGAGTATGGAGACCCGAAGACAGAAGATTAAGAATAGTTTCCGTTGTACTCTGATATATATGTAAGTTTATGTCTCACTATGTAATAAAAGCATTGCTTCTGATATCTACCATTTTTGTTTCTATATATGTCGTGTGGACATCCTGGGCACACATATAGTTAACGGTTGGTATATATTCTTTGGAAAACCAAGTGTTACAACGACGCACGCCGCTAATGCCTTGCTGGCACGCGTCACAAGTTGTGAGGCCAGGCTCGCCCATGCGCTGTCATCACAACTCATAAGTGGTTGCCCACGTGCCGCCGATGCTCATGTCCACGGGAGGCATGAGATCGACTTGATTAGATCCAAGATAGAGCAACCAAGATCTTAGGAGGAGCAACTTAATTTCGTTGTCAATAAGCTCCAAAATGATGTTGTTGAAGCCCAAGAGTCTTCCCATCAGCATATAAAGCATTATCTCAAGCTGATTTGTTTGATTGATTAGCTATATGGGTAAGTACAGGTACACACACATCATGTAAACTAGGTGGATTCCCCGCGCGTTGCCGCGGGAATGAAGGAGGAATATAAATGGGTGTCATTGGTGGAGGAAGTGTATTAGGCGGGTATGAAGGATTTGCTTAGGATAATAGAGCGTGGCAGAAATTTTAGGAGTAAGATGGGAAAATTTCGTAGGGTAATATAGTAGTAACATATGTAATCATAAATCTGCTGATGAAATTAGACAACCCTGCCACTTTGATCTAATCCATTCCATGATAATGGCACTTGAAATACAAACGTCTACAGATTGAACCTAAGATACTCTCGGTCCTAGTGAGAAATTATTTGAATATGGACAGTTAAAATAATATGATGCATCGTCATCAAATGCACTTCACTCTCAGCTAACTCGTTTACGATTAAATCTGACCAATAACATGCAGATGAGAATTAGGACGCATAACGGTGATGAGGCTTTATTTGGTTCATCTTGTAACTCAGCTGATGGCCTAACATGCAGATGAGAATTAGGACGCAGAACGGTGATGAGGCTTTATTTGGTTCCTCTTGTAACTCGGCTGATGGCCTTTGAGCAGCACTGCACCACTACCAGGAACATGTGCTCCCTGTCGAGCAGCAGCAGTAGCACGCAGAGCGGTGATGAGGCCTTGCACATGGTCACCGTCGTGCCCGAGAGGCCGTTCATGTTTAGGCTTTGTAACATGTCCATAAAGTGGTGGGCTGGTGGCAGAGAGCCGCAGTTACACAGCCTGGGTGCATAACAGTCGAAAAGGGTAGTCGTGCGACGCGCGGGCCGCAGTATTCCTTGTGGCTCAGCTTGTCTGTATACCGCACGGCCTCATGACACCATACCTCTTGAACCTGCTGGAGGTGATCGAGGCCGCTAGGAGCTTCTCGAGCGGCTGGCAACGTATCGCCGATGGGCGATGGACACGGTACAGCTTGAGGACTTGCCAAGTTGCCACTCGAGCGGAGGCAAACATTTTGCACATCTGAATCATGTGTGATTAGAAAAGGTGCTTACCTGCACTGATGACCTGATGCTTTCGAAGGCACCCGGCACCAATGGTTGGGTCGGAACTGTGGGATTTATATTGAGGCCAGAGGGAGAGGAATCGAAGAGACATGGATCCAAGGAGGCATAATCATAGCAATAAATCTGACATGGCTGTGTTTGCCATCCGCATGAGTTAATTTTGAAATTGTTATCTGATACAATCTTGGAAGCATTATGGGGAAGAAGAAAAGGGTTGTGGTGCAGTTTTATGTGCATTCAGTGGAGAAGATCAAGTGGCCACGTAGTGGAGGACTCTTCATTAGCTGCCAGTTTTATTATTACATAGTATATGATATGGAAGTGGAGTAGAGCACTTGGGAAGGATGTGCGGGTTTAATGCTAGAATGAAGTGGAGGTAGAGTTGAACCGGTGCATTAAAGCAACGACGTCAAAACTTAGTGACTTCCAACAAATGATTGAAGTTTAGTGAGCTGCGGGACCCGCTGATGACGTGGACGCCACCTTGGATGCCTACGTGGATGCCCTGCATGTCGAGAGAACTCCCTAGTGGGGGTTCTCTTTACCGGGGTAGTAGATAAAACAATATTTGCAAATGCACAAATATTAATTAAATTCTTATGTGAGTAAGGTGCGTGTGGACCGCCTGGCGTTTGCATACTTACAAGATGCTCAATAATAGTATTAGATGGGTGTGTGCTCGTATATCTTTGCCATACCCATATGGAGGACTGCCACCATGAGCCCACGACCCAAATATCTCCCACAAGTCTATACAAAAAATACAAATAGAATATATGCTGGGACCAAATTAACTAATCATCAAATTAAGATCAATTGGGTAATGGGGTCACCGTGACAGGCTAAAAAAAGGTCAGAAAAAACGCTGAAAGGTTACTGTGCTACTTCGTCAACTCACCCACAAAAGCAAGAGCTGCTGACCAACGCATAGAAGGAAAGGAAAGAGAGCACTGTCGTCAAGCTGCTGCCGTGTTGCATCATCCAAACGATCATCAAAGCGCTGGTGATATCTAGCTTCAATTTCCTACTGACGTTGAATCTAGGGAAGGGCTACAGCTCGTCCTTGGTCCTCCCAGCTCACTGCGCATTGAGGCAGAGAAAAGGTGAGGAGGCTCCATCGGCATCTCCCGCCACTGGCTTGGTCATCATGAAATTAATCCATATAAGCACAACCATTTTTATTTTCCTATGCTATATATGTGTTCTTCATGGTCTCCATGATTTTCTTCACGGTTGAGGTTGTGTCCTCTATTTGGTGTTGTTAGGTGATACAAGTCAATGGATGAGAGACACACTGTTCTTGAATCTTGGCTTGGTACCTGCAATATGCATAACAAATTTTCCCCATATTTTAGCTATCATATGTCCGTCATTCTCCATGATTTTCTTCATGGGTGAGGTACGCCCCTCTATTTGGTTAATTTGTTAGGCGATACAGGAAGCCGATGAATGAGATTGACTTTGTTCTTGAATCTTCGCCGATCCCTACAGTAATATATAAATAATAAGACTGCACGTAACAAGCTTACGTCGCCTAGGCTTAGTCCTTTGCAAGATATCAGCCTAGGGAAAAACATTATTGTTCTCAACATGTCAGTCATTCCTTTATGTGCAAGATATCAGCCTAGGGAAAAGCATTATTGTTCTCAGTCATATTGCCCCAAAATTTTATATCATATGTGTGGAGGGAAATACACATTTTTAACCATTCAGAATGCCATTATAATCTTCAAGAAGTTCTTAGCATTGCTAAACATCCTCATCAGTGTAGCTTCTTTGATGAGCATTGGAGTAAATGTGACTACCATACAGTACATCTTGCTGCACTAATATAAGAGATGAATTCTGATGTGTACTTGAATTTGTGATGTAGGTGGATTGCAGTTTGAATTTGTGTTTTTCAAGAAAGTCATGTTGGTGTCAATTGCAATTTATTTGTTTATTTTATTTGTCAACGATGTGTGCTTGAATTGTCGATTCTGCAAATCAAGAGAGATGATTGTGCATGTGTGTAATGTGAATGCAATTTTTAGTTTGACTAGAGCAAAATTATGAGGCCAAGATTAATATTAATTAGTAGGCATACACTAATATCCTAGAGATGACATTGTGATGAGTGAGTGGTAAGTCCTTTGCAATTTAGTTGTTATTTCTTCCGACAATCTTGGGGCAAAATGGTGGCAGTGCAACATGCCTCTTGTTTGTATATGTGTAGGCATTGGAGGGATTTGGTTGTAAATAGTTATGGTTAAGGTCAAGCAAGGTTTCTCATTAGTGTAACATGCAGTGAAGGGTGGACAAAAGGGTTTTGACTTAGGGGTCGAGGCTGGGGAAACAGCGGGTCATTTGCACCAAGCACAAGAAATGCTTGTGGAATTGGATTGCCATATCCTCCGCTTTGGATTTTCAATTTTTCCATGTTTATCTTGGGCATGCTTCTTGTGTTCTTCGAGCTTTCTCGTGTTTGCTTGTTCATCATAGATATTATTTCGATTTCTTCATCATCATATTCTAACTGATGAGTTGCCTTTTTCTTACTTCTGGTTGTTTGTTGTGCTCCATGGCTTGCTTTTCTTTTTCACTTTCACATGAGGTTATCTTCTATTCGCTGGAGTGAAGCATTCTTCATGTCTTGGTCATGATCTACTAGGTTGGGCTGTGGTATAGTGTGGTAGGGAGCCCCTCTATGGATCAATGATATTCTTTGTGTATCCTTCACAAATAGAGCACCTTGGGCCATCAGGTTCATCTTGTGAAGTCTTTTTCTAGGGTTCCCATCTTGGGCTCTTCACTCTCATTCATGCATCGTTACCTTGTAGAAGCAGTGTAAACCTCAAAGAGAGTGTAATTCCCAAGGGCAATCCCCTTTCAATGTGTGACAGGTGTGAAGGCAAAGTGGTCACTAAAGTCAAGGAGCAGGCCAAGGATGTAATGTTCCATGTTTTTATGTAATAATATGAAAATGCCAAAAAAATTAAAAATGTGCAAGGTGTGTTTCATGTGACAAGAAAGTTAAAACATTTGCTTCTTCCCACTTATTTTAAAATTACAAATCTAGGTGTTCAATTTAAAATATTGCATACATAGTATGTCAGTCCAATAAAATACTACGTAAGTTTAGAAGTTGAAGTCAAATTTTGTTTCACCAAGAACAAAAATGAGTTCAAGAGGAGCTACCACTTGAATTCAATTTACATTAATCATGTTTTACCAAAGAAAGAAAAACCCCTCACTCCCACCCCCCTATACATGATGAAAGTTTCAGTTATCCTATGAATTCGCTCATATTATGTTATAGTGGGAAAATAATGTTTGTTTCTTTTGGTTTTATTTGGAGTTAAACTCTCATCAACATGAGTTAAGAAAAGCTTTTGATAATGGAAAGATTCTTCATTAATCCATCCGCCAACAAGCTGGACAGCTTTCTCCTCCAAGGGCCAAATCACAACTTGTCCTTCCACTTGTGGCCTCACTATTGCCAATATTTTTCCTTTCTCTCTCCATTCTCCTGCTCAAAACCGGCGTAGCCTGCCTTCCTATTCTTCCCAATTTTCCTCTGTTGTCCTAAGATTCATGGGCCAGCTAGCCCGTTAGGCAGCAATGCCTTCAAGACGATCCAAGAGCAACGCTAAAAGCCCGGCAATCAAGAACACACTCAACGGTGCAATCAACGAAATGTGTGCCCTATAGTATGCACCATAAACAACCATGAGTTGGAGCAAAATCAGCATAACGAAGTTCTAGGTCAGTTCTATGCACCATCTCATGGTGGACGAGGAGGTCACTAATCTCATAGAGGACAAGATGAATACAAAAGGGGGGCCAAATCCTTCAATATTGTCAAGTGTTGGTATTTGTTAAGCCTATAGAAATATTTATAATAATCCGCAGTTTAACGGATATCGGTGAGCATTTCACCCGGGAGAGGGTTTTAATATCGAATCCACAGGGAGGATGGTGTGAGGTAACTAAGGAATATAACTAATCCCCTGAGCAAAGAGTCAAGGAACTGAAGAAGATAAAGAGATAAGGAGATTTCTATGGTTGTCTAATTCTTATCCATGTAAGCATATGTTGGTATTGTCTTAAAGGGAAGCACCCAAAGGAAAACATGGGCTTAAACATGCAATCCTCCCAAGACTTACATGCCCAACTTGTCTTATAGACAGAGGGTGGATTCCAAAGGACTCAACAGACTTGTCACTCCCGCGATCTACCACACGACCCGAATATAAGGTGTCATCACAAGCAACCTCAGTCTAGGCACCATGCCTAAACCTAAGCTACCCCTCTAATCTATAGCGTCCTACAGATTAAAGTACTCAAACAAGAGTTGTGAACAATAAGAACAATAAGAACATTTACTTACTCAAATAAGGAGTTGATCCACCATAGAAGTCTCGGGATCAAGTACCGCAGTTACCGACTTGATTCCGATAGTACAAGATGTAGAGGAGTCACCGACAGGTCCGGTGCTTCCTCCGCAGCTCTTCCCATCACCAACACTTTAACTCTAGGAACAAGATTAGTTCTAGTCTCTCTAATGAGGACTATGGCTCTAATCTCTTCTTAACTCTTACTCTTGATTAGATCTAATTAGATCTAATCCACTTCTAATTACATGTCTAATTCTACTTCACTAATCTCTTAGAGAGAGTTGATCCTTACAAGGGACCCCTCTACAACTAAGAGATAATGAGATAGTAATGAATTAGGGTTTAGCCCCCAAATCGTGGGGTCTTCTTATATAGGCCTTGGCGATAAACGATAGCCCTTGGATCAAACCGACCTTGGCAACGGTGTAGATACAACCTCAAAGTCGGTTATAAATCGACATAAAAAAGATGAACCTGATTGGGCATAATTGCCCGGCGGCCGGCACAAAATTGCCTAGCGGCCGCCCCGTAATTGCCTCCTCTCGACCCTCTCGTCTCTTCCGGTGTCCTCCGGGTATCTTCTAGAATGTTTTAGTCCACTTTTTCGGGTTGAGTTACTTCACGGTCAAGTCTTGTCATTGTATGAGATGTATCTTCCGAACTTTCTCCATTCTTCTTTGCATTTATCTATTAAGTCCCTAAAAATATATAAATCATCAAAGCTCGTGGAATTATGTTAGTTAAACCCCTAGACTTAGGTTGATATTCAATTTAAGCCCTTATTTCATGTTAGTTGACTAGTAATTTTATGCTATAACAGGTGTCAACATCAAGTATGTGTTGAAATTGCTAGTCACTCACCACGAGATTGTTGTTTTATTAGTAAGGTGGCAATAGGGTTCAAAGCGAAAGAAGAGACGACAATAAAGAAATGCCCTGTAACATGGCTTTCACCACAATATTCACATCATGCATCCTAATAAAATCATTGTTCCCTTTGCGATATTGGGGACAATGTTTTCGGCAAGCCCCATTTCCCTATTACGTCCCCTATGCATGTAACATAAACGATACTTGAATGTGTGTGGAATGAATAAAAAATGAAGGATATTCTTTTACTTGAATCACTTGAAGTCATGATTATTTTTATGTTAGTGTCACCTCACCATGCGTGCAAAAAATGTGCGCGTGGAACAAATATCATTGTATATTGTATGATAGCGGAACAGTGTTGCACTATTTGAGTCAATCTCTATTGAATTCTTCAATCGCAATATGTGTAGCACCGAAAGGCTATGATTATTAAGCATGTTGCATGGACAAATAATGAAGCAATCACCCATGGTAGGTGGGAGATTTTTTTTGTTTAGAATTCAAATCTTCTAACTTAGGATTTCATAGAGATTTTTTTGTTTAGAATTCATATCTTCTAACTTAGGATTTCATAGAGATTTTTTTGTTTAGAATTCATATCTTCTAGCTTAGGATTTCATAGAGATTTTTTGTTTAGAATTCATATCTTCTAGCTTAGGATTTCATAGAGAATTTTTTTTTTGTTTAGAATTCATATCTTCTATCTTAGGATTTCATAGAGATTTTTTTTGTTAATAATTCATATCTTCTGGCTTCGATTTTGTAAGTGTTTCACCAAAATATTAACATATCTTGGATCTAATGAATTATATTACAAAAGCAAATAAATAGATGTATCTTCTAAATGATGAATTAATTAATAAAATATTATGCACTATGCTATGGATTCAACGCAACCTCAACATATATAAAACTACAAAAAATCCACTTCCTCAACTAATGTATCTTCTCATGTAGGACACTAATGTAGGACACTATGCCTTCTTCTCGCTCACCCTATATCTAAGGCTTATATATGGAGCTCATAGGTGGGAGAAAACTATATCTACTTACTAAGCATATATTGTAAGTTCAAGCAATGGATCCAAAGTTACAAGTCACACCGATCAAGTGGTGCATGTGTATGGTGGATAGAATATAGATAGTATGGAATATAGTAGAGTATGTAGTGAAGTGAATAGAATAGATGAGGGAAATCTTACTTTTGCTCTTTGAGGAATCTTCTCTCTTTGAATTTGAAAACTTTATAGAGAACCTGGGTTGTATCTTTTTCTTTCTTTATTTTTCTTTTTTATGGAGAGGCGAGCATCTAAGTACCCATTGTTTTCATCGGACACTTGTCCATTTTTAACTCTCCTTTATTCTTTCTTTTTTTCTTAGGAGGTAGGCTCTACTCGCCCGTAGGACTTTTGTCCATTTTTCATCTCCCTTTCTTTTTCTTAGGGAGGTAGGCTCTACTCGCCCGTAGCACTTTTGTCCATTTTTCATCTCCCTTTCTTTTTTTTTTAATCTACAACCCAGATCTCTTTTGTAATAACTTTTGAGAGATAAATAAATACAATAGAGTCTTTGTAAGATATTGGCTAGCAATGAGTGAATGGGTATAGGAAATATTTTTTGGTTGCTCTCTCCTAGGATAGGAGTAGAATATTTTTGCTGGCTAGAGTGAATGGGTGTATATGGTGTATATATGTGATGAATGTATATGTGGTGGATGCGTACTTCGGGATGGAAATAGCATATGTGTATGTAGTCAAGTGGAGTGGATGTAGTGGAATGAAGTGGAGTGTACATGATCGCATGACAAGTTTCTAAGGGTCGACAAAGATTGAACAAACTCAATGCAAAGCAAGCAGCCTATATATATCTCAAAGGTTTTCCTAATCTAAATAGCATGTATATATGGCTGTGGTAGGAGGTTCACACTCTTGTCACACAGGAACTTATCATGTGCACTTTTAAAGTTTCAAAATAAATCTCCAGAAATCTAGTATCACTAGGAGTAAGATCAATAGCAGCTCAAACTCTCATATATCATATCCGTCAATTACCTAGACCTTAGAGCAAGCAAATTGCAACCCACAGGTTTCAGGTTCAGAGCAAATCTCAAGTCAAAGCAGTTTTGTATTTAAGGCTCAAGAGAAATTAAGCTTGAAAGCTAGGTACTAAAAAGGAATTACGACGGAGCAACTATTCATCATTTCCATGCATAAGACTTAGCTTCAGAGATTATTTTATATTGGTGGAAAAGAAAACTATGGTACACTCCTATTTATTTATTTTATTTCCCACACTCTAAAGATCATACTCTACTAAAGATTCTTTAAACGATTTTATGAACTAGACTCTTAACAAACTAAGCAAACCAAAATATTAGCTAATAATATACAGATAGTAATAGATATACTTATCGTGATAACCGGGGGTGCTCTCCCCCAAGCTGGATTGAAGTGTCGGGTTTATTGATGTGGAAGTTGAGGTAGACAAAGGATGACGAGAGTATCGCCCTATCATGTTTCTCTTCCTTGAAATCCTCGCTGAACTCAAATAGACAACAAAGCTAGTGGAACTTGATTAAGCGTTAGTGGTTCGCCACATAGGCTTCATGTGTCTAAAGATTTTCAAAATGAGTCATGATTATTCTATGTAAAACTTCAGCAAGATTTTTCTTCTCAATATTTTTTTGGGGTTTTATAGATTTATATGCATGCAAAGAACTATAATGCAAATGCAGCTAGATGAATGCATAATTATTTTTATGCCACCACGGTGAATATCCTTATGGGTTGTTATGCCACAAGATTACTCACATGGGGCTTAAGAATTTTTAATGCAATGCTAATGCAAAAATTTAAATATGCTAAAGGAAAATGATTATGCAATGCAAGGAAGTAAATATGCTATGCATGATAACTACCGATCTTACCTTCCTATGAGGGTTCAATGTTTTAAGTCTTTTGAACAAGACTTCTTACCTTACTCACTCCTCAAGTACATCATTTGATCTTTGGTGGTCTGCGTCTCCCCGAGATAGTGATCTCTAAGGATGGCATCACTTATGTTGCTTGCTTGTCCCATAGTTTGAAGTGAAGCTTTGACAAAGGGAAGCGAGCAACATTTTGTTTAGTGTGCATGCTTTGTGGGTCAGACATTTCCTAATAGAATTTTGGGAGAGTGAGATACTCCTCTACGCCATGCTCGAAGTATGTCCTGCTTTACAAAGGCAAGGTAGAGATCAAGTGCATGGGCCCCAAGCAGGGGAAAACACCAACAGAACCAAAACTTTATTCATTCTTCTATAACCTTAGGCACATTAAACAAGGCAGATTTAAGATTTACTTGTTTCATTCATGATGAGGGTGACAAGGTCACAAGATAGAGCATCAACGGTTTAATTGATTTATGACTATCTTGCAAAGCAGGATGAGCAACATTTTAATTCACATGAATGGGGGCTATGGGTTCAGGAGAGTAGTGTTTAGGAATAAAGAACTAAACATGTGAAGCTAAGCGGGATGGATAAGGTTAGGTTTTGACTCCAACATGTTTGACTCTTTTATTTATGAGCATGCCATAATTAAGAAAAAAGATTAGTTAATGATAGCTTACCTCAAGATGTTACCTTTTATTCGGGCTGTGAAGGCATCTTAACAACCTTATGGTGGTTCCTTCCTTTGCTTGGAGTTTTCCTTAATTGGCTTTTTATGTATTTTGCTCCTAACTTATCTCCTTTATTGCATCATCCTTTCCTTCTTCTCCTTTGAATTGTGCTAGGACCTTTTTGCTCCTCTCATGGTTTTACTCTGCGTCATTAGTGAACAACACATACCCGAAGGAATATACAAGTAGTAACAAGAATAGTGTTGTCACAGGGGCTAAAGGTCACTTTCTATGCTACAGAAAAGTTTGGTTGAAGATTTTAGCATAGATCTTTTATCTCATGTTTCCAAATTTACCTTGCTTTCCTAAGGAATGATTTTATGAAACCTTAAGTTTGATTTTCATGCATCGAAATCATTCGAACTTGTAGAAAAGAGTAATAGTGAATAGAGAGATTGCAAACCAAAGATGTGGAGTGATGGGGCATGTAAGGAAGAAGAGCATAATTGGATTATCCTTGGTGGAGTTGGTCTTCTTCTTCCATGTGCCAATCACTCTTGAGTTCATCCTTGAGCAAGTGCTTTTTGTCCGTAGACTCTGTTTGTGGCACTCCTCTTCTTTTTCTTGCTTCATCTCTAATGTGAGTTCATCTCAAGACTTCCCCAAGCTTGTTTGAGAGTTTCTTTTTCTGCAGGGGTTAGTCCAACAAAATATCCAACATCTACTATAGCATACTTATCAGCTCATAAATTAACCTAGACACCACGTCTAATTTGATCTAGGAAGGCATTTTAACCTAAGCACCATGCTTAATTTAAAAACCTTTAGAAGTAAACTCAACACACCCTCAGTTCAAAAAATCAAACTAGACACCTTGTCTAATTTAATTCAGGAAAACAACTTAAACTAAGCACCATGCCTAATTTAAAGAAGGTGTATGAAAGTACATCAAAACCAAATCATATAATATAGTAGATAATGGTAATATGAAAGTACATCAAAACCAAATCATATAATATAGTAGATAATGGTAATATGAAAACATTAAAGAGATTTATTCAAACAGAGATGAAAGTTATGATTGATATTTTGTAGATTGAGCATGTCTCAAAGGTAGCAACAACCAAGATAAGGTAGCAACATGGCAAGAATTATATGAGTGATTCAATGTTGCATGATGATTGGTTAGACATACCTTTACATTGTCATCCTTCGTTTTCTTTACTCTTGATCTGAAATGGTTAGGAACAAAAATACCCGAAGGAATATTCTCATAATTATATCTCTATGCTCACTACACAAGGGGTGGTATAGCAAAAGATCTATACTTTATTACTCCCCCTAGAGTGCTTGTTTTAGAATAAAAAGCTCGTCCTTGGGAAACCTTCAAATATGATTCAAGATGATGAAGAAGTTTTCCCTTAAATCACCAATCTCAATCTTTCAAGCCAATAAGATCAACAACCACCCTTTCTAAATCCATGAACAATTTTTCTCAAGGGGGTTTGAGATCTTATAAGTGGCTATATTAGAGATGGCAATTGATTCAGAGTTTGCTCACATGGGCAAGGATTGGATAGAAAATTTAGGATGTAACTTCTATGCTCATGGATGTTCTCCAACTATGGATAATGCTCTTTCTAGTCTTCCATAGATCCTTCATGATGTCTATACTTGGGATCTCTAAGATCGTAGGTAGACTCCAGAAAAGAACACTAGAGGATTCATTGGGGTCAAGGATGAAGTTGAAGATGGGTTTATATACGTTATCTAGTCTGAAATAGAAGGAAAGAAGATGGATTCTAGATAGCTTTGCTCTCCTTCTATGGCATCATTAGATATGCCATCCTTGGGCTCCCAACGTCCTTTGTAAGAATAAGGATGCTTTCTAAGAGACTCTTCTCTAAAAGGATTTGGTTTATAGGTACTCAAAGGTCTCTTGTGAAGCTAGAAGTTTGTCTCCTAAAGTCATCACCATAAAAAGAATCAAGGGTAGAATTACTTCTTCCCTTGGAGGTGTTTAGAGTATTGATGACTTAGGATTTGTAGCTAAATCACAGGATTGGAATGATTATGATCTGGCTATCAAAACTTCTTCTATGGTCTAGAGGATGATTCCTTCTCTTCCTTTGGGTGTTTATGAAAAATTCTAAGAAAAAGATTACACCCGCTGAATTTGTCAAGGACAAACCTTGCTTTTAGGAAAGAAAAGTTCCTCCGTAAAAACTGCATGATGGTCATGCGAACAACTTTTCTAGAATGAGATCCAAATACATTATCCTTTTTAAAGGATAGGAGTTGGCCCGAGGTTAACTTCGAATTCCCTCCTATAATGGGTTGTTTCATGATCATTTTGCTCAACCGTAGACATAGCTCAAAGCCAAGGGGTAGGATATGTTCTATAGATGCTAATGGCCCGAACTTGTGTTTATGGGTGCAAAGATAAAGATAGGTGTGGAATCCGAGGATCCCAAAAAGATATAAAAAGAAAAGAAAATATAAAAAGAAAGACTACACTAAGATATGGTACAAGATTAGTTATACTCAATATTTTCTCAGCAACCATTCTCCCCGGCAACGGCGCCAGAAATGCTTGTTGGTATTTGTTAAGCCTACGAGAAGATTTATAATAATCCGCAGTTTAACGGATCTTGGTGAGCATTTCACCCTGAGAGGGTTTTAATATCGAATCCACAGGGGGAGGATGGTGTGAGGTAACTAAGGAATATAACTAATCCCTGAGCAGTGTAGTCAAGGAACTGAAGAAGATAAAGAGATAAGGAGATTTCTATGGTTGTCTAATTCTTATCCTTGTAAGCATATGTTGGTATTGTCTTAAAGGGAAGCACCCAAAGGAAAACATGGGCGAAACATGCAATCCTCCGGCACTTACATGCCCAACTTGTCTTATAGACAGAGGGTGGATTCCAAAGGACTCAACAGGACTTGTCACTCCCGCGATCTACCACACGACCCAAATATAAGGTGTCATCACAAGCAACCTCGTCTAGGCACCATGCCTAAACCTAAGCTACCCCTCTAATCTATAGCGTCCCTACTGATTAAAGTACTCAAACAAGAGTTGTGAACAATAAGAACAATAAGAACATTTACTTACTCAAATAAGGAGTTGATCCACCATAGAAGTCTCGGGATCAAGTACCAGTGTTACTGACTTGATTCCGATAGTACAAGATGTAGAGGAGTCACCGACAGGTCCTAAGCTTCCTCCGCAGCTCTTCCCATCACCAACACTTTAACTCTAGGAACAAGATTAGTTCTAGTCTCTCTAATGAGGACTATGGCTCTAATCTCTTCTTAACTCTTACTCTTGATTAGATCTAATTAGATCTAATCCACTTCTAATTACATGTCTAATTCTACTTCACTAATCTCTTAGAGAGAGTTGATCCTTACAAGGGACCCCTCTACAACTAAGAGATAATGAGATAGAATGAGATAGTAATGAATTAGGGTTTAGCCCTGGGGTCAGGGGGTCTTCTTATATAGGCCTTGGCGATAAACGATAGCCCTTGGATCACACCGACCTTGGCAACGGTGTAGATACAACCTCAAAGTCAGTTATAAATCGACATAAAAAGATGAACATGGTTGGCCATAATTGCCTGGCGGCCGGCACAAAATTGCCTGGCGGCCGCCAGGTAATTGCCTCCTCTCAGCCTCTCGTCTCTTCTGGTGTCCTCTGGTATCTTCTAGAATGTTTTAGTCCACTTTTCGGGTTGAGTTACTTCACGGTCAAGTCTTGTCATTGTATGAGATGTATATTCCGGAACTTTCTCCATTCTTCTCTGCATTTATCTATTAAGTCCCTGAAAATATATAAATCACCAAAGCTCGTGGAATTATGTTAGTTAAACCCCTAGACTTAGGTTGATATTCAATTTAAGCCCTTATTTCATGTTAGTTGACTAGTAATTTTATGCTATAACAGGTGTCAACATCAAGTATGTGTTGAAATTGCTAGTCACTCACCACGAGATTGTTGTTTTATTAGTAAGGTGGCAATAGGGTTCAAAGCGAAAAAGAGAGACAATAAAAGAAATGCCCTCAGTAACATGGCTTTCACCACAATATTCACATCATGCATCCTAATAAAATCATTGTTCCCTTTGCGATATTGGGGACAATGTTTTCGCAAAGCCCTATTTCCCTATTACGTCCCTATGCATGTAACATAAACGATACTTGAATGTGTGTGGAATGAATAAAAAATGAAGGATATTCTTTACTTGAATCACTTGAAGTCATGATTATTTTTATGTTAGTGTCACCTCACCATGCGTGCAAAAAATGTGCGCGTGGAACAAATATCATTGTATATTGTATGATAGCGGAACAGTGTTGCACTATTTGAGTCAATCTCTATTGAATTCTTCAATCGCAATATGTGTAGCACCGAAAGGCTATGATTATTAAGCATGTTGCATGGACAAATAATGAAGCAATCACCCATGGTAGGTGGGAGATTTTTTGTTTAGAATTCAAATCTTCTAACTTAGGATTTCATAGAGATTTTTTTTTGTTTAGAATTCATATCTTCTAACTTAGGATTTCATAGAGATTTTTTTGTTTAGAATTCATATCTTCTAGCTTAGGATTTCATAGAGATTTTTTTGTTTAGAATTCATATCTTCTAGCTTAGGATTTCATAGAGATTTTTTTTTTGTTTAGAATTCATATCTTCTATCTTAGGATTTCATAGAGATTTTTTTTTTTGTTAATAATTCATATCTTCTAGCTTAAGATTTCATAGAGATTTTTTGTTAATAATTCATATCTTCTCGCTTCGATTTTGTTAGTGTTTCACCAAAATATTAACATATCTTGGATCTAATGAATTATATTACAAAAGCAAATAAATAGATGTATCTTCTAAATGATGAATTAATTAATAAAATATTATGCACTATGCTATGGATTCAACGCAACCTCAACATATATAAAACTACAAAAATCCACTTCCTCAACTAATGTATCTTCTCATCTGTCAAACAGAATATTTAAAGATTAAGTAAATAAATGAGCCACATTAAATTTGCATATCTTATTGTGATGAATGGAGCACATTAATTTTGAGTAGCTACAATCCTAAACCCTTATAAATAGGTATGTAGTGCTCTCCATTGATCTATATCCTAGCATAGGTTTACCTTCCTATCGGACACTAAGGACCTAAGAGTCATGGATTCCCACAAGGATTCCAAACCACTAGAAAATCAACCATTTGTGTCTCCGTTGCAGGAAGCATTGAGAGGCACAGCAGCAATGCCCGCCAACCAACCTATTGTCCACACACCACAAGAACCTACCAATATATCCGTGAATAGAAATTTTATCTACCCATACCAAGCCGAGCAACCACCATCGCTGCCATCACTCTATAATCACACAGCTGCTAGCAACAATCAGAATGCATTCTTGTCAGAGCATGATTTTCTGACAACGCCAGTAGGTGATTACCTCAACTTTCCTAATCCTATGAGGATTAAGTCTATGGATCCACCACCACTCACATCCTTGCTCCAAGGTAATCCTACTGCTGTTCTCCATGCACACTTTAATACCATCGAAGAGGTGGACCTTGGCCCTATCTTTCAGCAACCTACACAAGTGCCAAGTGAACTGCCGATGCCGACAAGGGGAAGTTGTTGGTGCTTATGATAATACTATGCAGAGGATGTCACACTCTACATTGGAAAATGAAATAGGCAAGAATGAATATGTGTGCAGGATCTGCTCTGCGCAAAATTTTCCTCGGGGCCAGCATTAGGTGGACACATGAGCTACCACAGCAAACTTAAGAAAAAGGAAGCTGAATCTATGTCTTGAACTGGTGTGCAAAGAATATGAAGGGACATATGCTATGTTTGTTAGGCACCAAGGTTTTGAGTGTTCTTCACTAGCCAATAATCTGATGACATTGTGCAATTTCCTATGAACAACTTATCTGTAATTTTGAGGATCTAGGAAGTATAAATGTTCAGAGACTGTGGTGATTCATGTTTTAATAATATGCTTTTTTGTATCTGGCTCAAATTATGTTGTGGAATCTATTTTATTTCAGTTACTTATCAGTGGAATGATGTTTTTATTAAGTAAGCTCGATGCCTCTAGCTATCTTGTGATGTCTTCAATCTCAATGTATTTGACTATGTAACAAAACCTAAATTGAATGTAGCATAACTAACATATAAAGAGATTACATAATATATAAAATTTGAAATACAGTAGGTCTCTGAAATAACTATTGCATTCTCGGTTAGGTCCATAAACTTTTTGAAAGTGCGGACCTAGGTCCTGCAATCTATATGTAAGAATGAAACCATATGTCGATACACCTCCATATGGTCCAATGCCTATTAGTCATCTTGATTAAGCTCAATCAAATTAAGAACACATCCATGATTTTGGTGTCATCGTCAACAATGAGTGAATCTTTTTTTCCTATTAATGATTACTAACCTTGTGTACAATATGAGATCGCGATGTCGAATTTATTGTCCTACGTGGAAGGTTGCATGCACACCACTTTGTACATGTTTTTTTAAGCTAAGATTAGATATCCAATGACAACCGCTTATTATTTGTGATGACAGTCTCCCTTTCCTTCGTGCAAATATGTATCAGGCAGCTGTTGTCAAACAACTTCTCTTGGTGTTTGAGAGATGCACTGGACAACTACTGAGCAAATGCTCCTTGTTGATGAATGAGTCAAGAGATGAAGTTGTGGACAAGCGCGTGATCTGTTAGGGGTCTAGTGAGTAGATTTTGAGGCAAAATATTTGGGGCTCCCAACACAACATAGCCGGATTAAGAGGGGGCGTTTGGCCTTTGGAGAAAAGATTTCAGAAGCGTATGTCAGATCGAAGGAAAAGGAGTTATCTGCAGCTGGAAATGAAATTCTTATTAAATTAGTTGCACAAGCTCTGCCAAATTATGTGATGAGAGTGTTTACTGGTGGGGTCTGAAAATGGACGTCTGAAGGCACAATGGATTCTCCCGGGGAGAAAATGATAATGCCTAAAGGATTTTGAGGTAGGGATTCCAAGGGCGTATGGAATGAAACCAATGGGTAGCTGGGTATCTCACTTAATTGATGATAAATCTGGGACCTGGGATGGAACACTAGTTTGGAGATATTTCTATTCTTGTGATGTTGATGAAATTTCCAAGATAAAAATTCCTCGCAATGGGTGCAAGGATTATGTAGCCTGGCATTTTGAAAAGAATGGCTTTTTCTTTGTTAAAAGTGCCTATCGGCTGGCTATGCGAAGGGAGCATGGTGAAGATGCTAATGGCAGTAGCTCCACTACTGTGGATGGCAAGAAGGTTTGGAAGACCCTGTTGAGTGCCTGAAAAGCAAAGGTTTTTGCTTAGAAAGTTGCTAATAATGATATTCCTACACAAGCAAATAAATGCTACGACCATCTTTCGCATTTGGATGCCTGTGAACTATGTGGTTTTCAGCGTGCTATGAGAGTGCACCGGATGTTTCCGACTAAGGAGGAGTTGAGTCTTACAGGGGCGGATTGATCAATCGTTGCCGACTAAATCGTTGCTCTCCTCCGAGAAGTTGCTAATTTACTCATGATTTTATGACATGCTAGGAGTTTGACAAATGCATGCATGGTATCTTACGTGCTGGTCAGATGCTCTCTATCGATGGATCTGTTACCTTCCTTATTACCAAGTCCATGGACTCCTTCAAAGCTTCCCTAACGTAAGAACTTGCGGGCTGATAGCAAAGTAAGTGTTGCATACTATCCGAGGTGGCCAATCTTCTAGGAAACTTATGAAAGTGAAAAATGGTGGCTACCACCAGCAGCCGGTACTACTCACGAGTTGAATGTTGATGGGGCCCCTTCCCCGATTCCGGCAAAGCTGCGGTGGGGGTGATTATTAGAGACCATGAAGACCATGTAATGTAAGATTATCATCTTGGTGCTTATTGTACTTCACAATTGCTGGGGGCTAAAGAAGTGGAGATTGTAGCATGTCATGAAGGCATCGCTATGGCTCGACATGGCCCCGACATCCCCATGGTCGTTGAGACCGATTGTGATGTCATGCACATGCATTGTTGAAAGGTTGAAGAGCAAGGAGCATGATTAATCGGTGACTTAGTCGATTCTTTAGGAAGTGTGTTGTGATATGGAGGACTTGTGTAGTTTGCAGGTGGTTAAGATTAGCAGGAGTCAAAATAATGCTGCTCACGAACTAGCTCATTTTGCTATTAAGTCAGGTAGTAATCAAATCTTTTAAGTTATTTTCCTAAGTTTGCTATTTCTTTGGTCTGTAATGATACTCTTTGATTATTAATAATAAAGTTAACTTCTCATCAAAAAAATATATCCAATGCTGAACATACAGACAATATGGAAGCCATGTCAGAATAAAAATGAAGGTGGATACATGCTTAGGTCAATGTCCTCACCTTAGCGTTCTCCTCATCTTCTAGGGTAGTGAATGTTGTATGTGATGGCTCAAACAAGGAGTTGTGATACGCATCAAGACTATCACAGTAACCAGTATGGACCCTCCACGCCTGGCCACCTCCTTGACCCTGTTTCAAAAAGCTAGCTATAACTGTGTTATAGCAGCACGAGAGGCACGACACTAATTTGCTACTAATTTGATATTTTGGGGTTTAGGGTTTGACAATTTTGTACTAATTTGATATTTTGGGGTTTAGGGTTTGACAATTTCGTACTAATTTGATGAAATTTAATTGGTATTTGCTACTAGTCAGTCATCATTTGCTACTAATTTGATATTTTGGACAACCAAACTTTCATGAACCATGTTGTAATGTTATGTTGTAATATTAGTTGAACTTGTGGAACCTTAGAAACATATTTATATTCATCAAATTTCATATTGTCCATGCTTTTGCTTTGATTATTGGTGTTTCTTATATATTTTTAATAAAAATGATATCTGCATAGCTTCGCTATAGATGTGTAACTTATAAAAAAAAACGGTGCCGCTATTTTCCATAGCTAGCTATTAGAAACAGGGGCTCCTTGATCTCCATTTCAAGCAAGACTGTGAGGATGAACCATTGAGTGGGAATCAGTTTGCTGCGCACTTGCTGGGGTGCAAGTTTGAAAAAAAAATTACACTTTGTGGTGATTGCTTGTGCATCTAGGGTGCAAAGTGTTAGTGCATATATATAGTGACTTTAATTAGGGAGCGTATCCAGTGAAAACCGAACTCTTGTGCAATCTTTGGAAACGTTCCGTATCAACCGTAGATCTGTCATCCGATGGCCATCAGCGAGAGCCGTACTTTTTAAAAAGCCGCCCGCCTCCAGCGTTTGGTCTTTTGCATGAACCCCCGCGCGGTCACTGGACGTCAGTTTGACGGCTCCGTTCGGCGTTCCATCGTGAAGGCAGCAGAAAAAGAGAAATACGACGCTGCCGCTCGGGAGATCGAATCGGATCCTGCGCCGCCGGCCCTCGCCGCCGTCTGGAGGAGCAGTCCCGCCGGCCCTCTCCGCCCCCGGGAGAAGCCCCGCCGGTCTTCTCGCCGCCTGGAGACGGCGCCCCGCTGGCCTTCTGCCGGAGGCTGGGGGAGTCGCACCGCCGGCCCTTGTCGCAGGCCCTCGCCGCGCCCGGCTGTGGAGACGGGCCGCCCGTCCTCCGCGACAGCTTCTGAGGACTCCTCATCCTGATCTCGTCACTCGTTCTTGGCCTCAGCTCAGTCACAGGTACAAGCGATCCAAGGCGATGGAGGCTCTGGAGAAGAAGGGGCACACAGCTTTTGCCAAGGCGCTGAAATCTTTCAGTTCTTCAGAACGGTACAAGCTATCCAAGAAGCAGCAGCAATGTGATGATCTTCAGAACGTGTTGCCTGAGCAAAGTTTTTTTAATCTAATGACAATGGCTAATGTGCCTTCTGTGTAAATTGTAATGAAGTTCTCTGTGGATAATTTGAATGAATAAAATGAATGATCTTCAGAACTTGTTGCCAAGGCGATGGAGCCTTTCCTGTGTGTTCTGCTTTTGTTTCTCTGAAGGTTATACGTCAGTTTGAATAGAAACTCTGCCTGTGTGTTTGTCAAATGCTGGATGTAATGACAATGGCAAATGTGCCAGGAATGAAGAACACTTGATTATTACGATCATGCATCTCTCTGAATTGGCATTACATCCAACAGAACAGTAGACACAGCTCATGCAAATCAAATAGCCGAGAACTGGCATCTTATATCTCATGCCAAATCAAAAGTACAAATCAAATAAAAGCAACATTTCCTCATAGAAGATTCTACGCCTGATTAGGTACCTATATATTAATATCTAAGAAAGAATTGGCAAGAAAAAAAAAAACAACAACTAAAAAGAAAAGAATCAGAGTGCCTAAAATTTTGAGGATTGCTGTGATAAGAAACTTTAATTGATAAACGACACATGTACAGAATGATATTCCAAACTGACAAAAGACATAATGAGTGATATCGGATACTTTAAATGATTTCCCTCGAACAAAAAAAAAAAGAAACTTTAATTGATAAATGAAGTCTTGATTATCAACATGACTAGATTATCAGCCAGCAACTTTGTTTGGGCAGTTGCGTGCATCATGATTCCCTACTTGCTTACATTTTCCGCACTTCCGTTTACTTGGAGCCTTCATCTCCTTGCTCTTCTGAATTCTTTTGCATTTCCCTTTTATATTGACTTCATTTGGAATTTTACTACCAAGGAAAGATTCATACTCATCCTGTTTATTATCTCTAGCAGCAGGTGTGATCTTTTGGAGAGGTTCTACTAGATTGGATATACTAGAATAAATGAAGTCCATCCCCTGTGATGAATTCTTGGCCATTTGGATAAGATCTTCAAACTTGTTGCGTGAATCTGAAATCTTTTTCCGCATTGCCACCTCCATAGGATCTTTAGCCTTGTCATCTAGTAGGTTACCTTCGTCGTCAAATAATACTTCCCTGTAATAGTACAAACTTAGCAAATCGAAGAGTACAGTAAAAAAATAAACATAAGGAACTCTGACAGTACACACCTTTTGCATCTTTTGTCCCATCTCTTCATAATATAATCCAATGGTATCTCATTTTGCTTCTCAGTTCTAAGCACTTGTATAATATGACGACATGGGATGCCATACACCTCATAAAATTTACAGGAGCACCTACCAAACATGTTTGACTTGTTCATCTCGACCACTCGCTCTTTTCCAGATTGGCTGCTGATAATGACAATTTTCTTATCTTCGCACTCAGAAAACCCTTGAGTAATGCAATGGTCTCTTGCAAGTATGAGTTGTTCCTGAAATTTTCTGAAAACTTCATGTGTATATACCACACTACATTGCTTCTCCATGGGCCATGGTGTCATCAATTTAGGAGTGCTGTGAAGACTTGCATGGTCAGCTTTCAACTCTTCTTGTCGCTGGCACTCCAGAGCTGTGTCAAACCTTAGCCAGAACTCAACAAATGTCAATTTTCGTTTAATGAAACGATTAAAAAAGGAATTTGCACTCTCCGATCGTTGAGTAGTCCTAAGCATTCCTGCTAGAGGTATGTCCATAAAGTATGCCGGAATCCATGATTCGCGAATAGCAAACTTTGAGGCAAACCACTCATTTCCCATGAGTGCATATTCTGTCATGATGGAATTCCATTGAGACTCAAATTCATCTGAAGTTTCAGAGCCCCACACACACTTGTGTAATAACTTCCAGAACTTCTCATCCTCTCGTATTTTTGGCCCCACTCTCTCCTGTACCTTTTCCATGATATGCCACATGCAAAGTCTATGAGCGGTATTTGGTAGAATCTGAGCAATAGCAGCCTTCATGCTCGCATCTTCATCTGTTATGATTAGATGAGGTGCTACTCCACCCATAGCCTTAAGAAAGGTCTGAAACAACCATACATATGACTCGATCTTTTCATCCGCTAAGAATGCTGCCCCAAGGAAAACACTTTGCAAGTGATGGTTCATACCAGTAAATGGCACAAATTTCATGTTATACTGGTTGGTGGTATATGTCGCATCTACGAAACCACATCCCCAAAAACAAGATAGTTCTTCCCGCATATAGCATCTGCCCAAAATACACGAATAAGTCGCCCTTCACCATCCACCATAAACTCGTAGAAGAAAGCAGGATTTACTTCCTTCTTTTCGCTCAAGTTGTCCCACAAACATTTGTGCATCTCGCATCCTTGATTTTTTGTTCCGAGGTCACGATAATAGTTTTGTAAATCCCTCTTTGTGCACCCGACATTCTCAAACCCACCCTCACCGACAAAGAGAAGTCGAAATGCCTGTGAAGTGCCAATACTTTGGACTTATTACAATTGTACAACATACTCTTAGCCCTCTCACTCGACTCTCCGGTTGGATCTTAGCGGATGCCTTTTATTTGGCGACACGAACCCATGGCTGTGCTCCTCAACCATTGAAACAATTTTATACTTCTTGTCACGCCAAGCTTGACAACAATATGTGCCCGACATCCACATCTAGTTTCCATCACATTATGTGTCTTTCTTTTTTTTCCCATTCATCACTTGCATTTGTTACGTTCTCCTTTCTATACCCTTCCCTTGAACAATAATACCTCTTGATTAATATTTCATCATTTCCCTTCTTGTGCTGACCAACACGAACTGAGAAACCAACTTCATGTCCATACGACTTATAGAATTCCTCCACATCATGGAGTGTGTCAAAGATCATTCCAATTTTTGGCTTCAAATGTTCTTTGGGATTTGTGTTGCTTGTATCACTTGTACAAGGGATCTACGGAAGTGTATAATTGTATGAGATGATATGAAAATCACTTTCGATGCCCGGGAACCGTACTAAGCTGTTAAGAAAATAGTAGATGAACACTTACCGTCGTACTTTCGAATATTGTGGTGTGCTTGGACGCTTCGTGGTGGGTTTCAACTCCGACGTCGACGGTGATGCCAAAGATGATCATCCACTTTGCATGCATTCAGCCATTAATAGTGATCGATTAATTATGATTTGCATGCAGCCTCGCGCCCAAGTTAGCGCCGTGATCGATTAATTATGATTTGCAAGCAGCCACGTGCCCACGCACAAAGTGATCATCGGATTAATTTTGAGTCAAAGAAAGCAAAGCCGGCTGTATGGCTGCCATACCAACGCCAAAGTTCGTGTCGCGACGGCCGCCGGCTCCATGGCGGACGGATGGTTTTGAAACACGGAGCGACGAGGCTGTTGGAGTTGGCGCCGACTCCGATGATGCAGGTCCTAACTCCATGGCGTCGCGGGTGGCCGCTAGCTCCATGGCGGACGGCAGGACCACGAGCTCGTACCGGGGGAGGCGGCGCCCGTAACTTCGTGGCGAACGGCGGCGCCCCCGAACTTCGTGGCGGCGAACGGCGGCGCCCCTGCTTTCCGTGATTCGCGACACCTCGTGGACGGAACGGGCAGCTAACGGAACGGATGGAGGGGGTGATTTGCAAAACCGCAGGCCGGGAGGGGGATGGGCGGGCGCTTAGTTGAAAAAGTGCTCAGCTCTGTTCGGTGCCCTCCGATGGAGATCGGCGTCCCTCAGCCGGAGTTTTCAAAGTTTCCACAAAACCTTGGTTTGCACACGATACGTTCCCCTTTAATTAAGGGCAGTTATTTCCTTGGTCTTCATCGCACCTGCAGCATAATGCAACTATATATTATGGAAGAAGAACCAGCCGACTGAGGAATGGCTAATTTCATAGTCAGTTCAAGAAAAAACAATGGTTGAAAATAATTTTGTTATATAATCTCCATATACATATGAACCTATTGTATCAAATCATTTCTTTAATTGGAACTTGTGCCATCAACGTGGAATTGGCTTATATAATCTCATGATTGCATATTTTGCTTGTATGGAAATATTAGGGCCATCTAAATAACTGATGCATTTTTGGCAATGTATGAATTGTTTGATTGTACATAGGTCATCCCTCGAATACAAGAATTACCAGTGCAAAATGTTGGGACTTGAAGGTCCCGAAAGGGTAGCGAAGAGCGCACTGCAGCTCTCACTCAAGTGTCGAAGGCCTCACTTCTAGGTAGTAAACCTTGGCACAAAGAGACAAAAGTATCGAGGCACTGTTTAGGGTTTGAGTCAGCAAATCGCTCTCCCTTTCATACCAACCGCTATAGTGTCCACATCTACGTGTAGTCACAATCTCAGACATAGTTGTTTCAAATCCCTATCTGCGATGACCGGCACTCATAGAATGAAGCTGATTGGTCAGAGATGCGGATTCTAAATTTATTCAAGTCACATCCATTAGAAATTAGGGCTCTCTTTGGTAACCGTGGTTACCGTTGCAGTAATTTATTTTGAACTTTCTTCTGCTTAATGAAAAACATGCAATGGCGTGGTCTCAAAAAAAAATTTATTCAAGTCACAAATCAAGTGGCATCAGAATGATCACGTTGAACATGATCATTGAATTTCTTAGGGAGCCCATTCAACCCCATGAGAATATTTCATCAGCATATCTTAATGATCAAGTTGCACAAAATCATTGAATTTCCCGATGCTTTCATTTTACGCATCCTTTGTGCCAACATGGTTCTATATGGTGCTTTGCCCAATATCATGCATAAACAAAGACACTACTGAAAACATGAGCATCAAGGCGCCCCTTTTAACCTTTCTTTCTTCATCATGTAATCGACAGCTTTTCATTTTTGTATCAAATGATTGCATTTGTTATAGAACATAAAAGATACGAATAATGCATTACATGGATGAAAGGATCAGACTCCTGAAATAAATTTCAAGAGAGCTCTTTTGTCTTAAATATGCCCATACATGCATAACACACTAAAAAACATACTTATTTCCCAAATGGTAACCAACTAGATAGAACATAAAGTGATTTGATCAACAACATAATAACTGAAATTTTGTCCACCATCTCCATGGCCATATCACCAAGATTATTTCTTGTACCACCATCGCCAGGGCTTTATGGTCTAATAAGATCTGCCGACCCAATTATAATAAGTTCCTTGATTAAGGCCGGAAGGACCAGGCATGTCATGACCAGCAGCATCTTGGCCTCCATAAGCACCATAATACAGATCACCGGAAGAACCAAGTGAATTCCATTGGTAGCCGGCAAATTGGTTTCCATCGGCCGGGTAACTGTTCCCCTCGGTGGTACCCGAAAAAAAAGTGAAAGATCATTATTTTCTAAGATCGAAAGTGAGTAATAGTGTCATGAGTTTGATTTGGCATCACCGGATTTAGATTCGATTGCTTGGAAAGGAACATCAACTTCTAGAGGTAGATGTGCTGATGAGGGTGGTGGTGGTGGTGTCGGCGGCGGCGACACAATCGAAGATAGTAGAGACGGTAGCCGAAATGTCCGGAGGGGTTACCGTTGATGACCAACTGCTGGCTTTGATCGTTGTACTGATGTGCTTCATTAGGCAAAGTGTCAACATATCCTCTACCCAAGGGTGCTATGGCATCATCGGGGGTGTTGTAACAGGGGGCACCGGTGGTGAGGGCTTGGGAGGTTGAGTTCGAAGGGAGGAGGGCGCAACCTTGATGGCTCTGCGCAGAGCAATAGACGATCTTGGAATCTGCAAAGGAGGTGTTACATAAGTCCATGGCAAATGTTTTGGTGGTACCTAGATTTGTGAAGCACGCACCTGATCTTTAATCTCCTGACTTATCCATGTGAGCCCGTGTAGCAGCTCATTAAGCTCGTCGACACTAAGATCATCTATCTCACCATAGACAAGCTTAGCAATCTTTGAGCTTTCTTGAATTTCCTTGGAACGTGCGATAGATAGCATCCTCCTCCTGTCCTGCTCATCCTTGAGATTCCCTAGCCTGACTAGCTTACTTTCTAGAGAAATAATGTGAGCCTTTTCTACATCATCATGGATTGGACCTTCCACATTCCCTGAAAGGAAAGAATCAATAATGGGGCCAGCTGATGGAGTGCCGAATGCGAACATTTTTCCATGTTCGGACTCTACTACAACAGCAATTTTGGCACCAGTGAGGATGGATAGGTCAGCTGTGGATTTGAAAATCCCATCGCGCCGCTTGATGAATGTAAAGCTACGGTCAGTATCATTCTCAACATAGTGGATACCGGTTCTCCTTGACCTCTTAGGCTTAGGCATCCTAGGATGGAAAATCCAGATCCAAAGGAACTAGTAACAATATGGAAGTGTCTTAAGGAGGCGTTGTGTGTTGTGATGTGAAGGAGGTCGAGAAGTTCCCTATATATAGAAGAAAATTACCAAGTGCAAACATTTTTCTTGTAGTATTAGAATACCTTTATAAATAGTACACCAACATGTCTCTTTTGAGTTCTAACACGGTGTCACTGACATAGAGGTCCATCTTTCCCGTGGGCAAGGTCGACCCATTTGTCAGTAGCAATTTGGAAATTGTAAATTAACTTATGCGTAAAAACTGCCAGGTAGTATTTTTAGACTGTGTATAATGCTTCCTAACATGACATACTGCAGTTTATAGGAAAATAATAATTGCAAAGCACTTTCAGTTTGACCTTATCCTGCCTTATATAAGCATTTCAATGTGGGTCATGTTTAATGCTAATAAAACATAACCGTAAACTATGCCTATGTGCTCTAGTAGTATTTACTGAATACCATTTTTATCTCATTCTAATTAAGATTCACCATTTTCTGATATGTATATTTATATTTTGGAAATATCATGTTACCATTGTGATCGAACTCACTATTCGTTGAAAGCATGATCTAGCAATTTTAAAGAAACTTCCTGATTTGCTACATGATGTATCACTGGCATGTCACTCCTAGGGCCACATTTCAGTGAGAATGGGTGAGAAAATTATAAGAAATACCTAAAAATGGAGTAAGAAAGCAATCATTTTCATTAAGAATCGATAATGCTTGATAAAAATTGAGACATTCAAATTAATTATAGTAAATCAAAGGTTTTTTAGTCAGAGTTGACGGGTAAAGGGAAGGATGGACTAGCAATTGCCTAATGTTGTCACAAACACATACAACGAATGTGGCTACTGGCTGGCAATGCGGTGGTGACATGCACGAGAGGTGCTAACCCATACAGCAGACCTCCGTATGGGTTACCAGGCATCTATGCTAATTACTATGTTTACAATCCATGGGTAACTAAGAACCAACCACCCCATTTAAACCTAATTAATCTGAACATTCGTTCTTAGTGCCTCCCGACATCATGATACTATTGCACAACATTGAGGTATGCAAACAACAACACTCTTTATTTCTTGTACGAATTTGTGAAGTAGGAGCTAAAAGGGTATGGAGTTATTAACAACAATTGATGGGTGTTTGGTTAAGAAGATATGTCAACATGGCGCTAATACCTAAGCCAATAGGATGGCGGAAGAATGGATGAGACACAGGTAGTGAGGTTCACTAACATGTGTTTGGCCTCACCGTTTTGAGGTGAGGTGTTTGACAATGGAAGGCATAAAAATGCTACAATGAACAAGAAAGGAAGTGTTGCCATGGTTAACAAATCTTTTCCTGTTATTGGCTTGGAGACATTTAAGTGGAAGCCCGAACTACATGACAATAATCATCAAGCATCACTAAATAGTATCTATGGCTAGATTGAGGTACATAAGACCAAAGATATAGCACTACATGTGTTAACAAGAATGAGCATTAACCTTGATCATGAGAGCACTCATCACATCTTATGGTTGTGATGCATTTAATCCATATAATGTGTGGGGTTCACTCCTGCCTTTCTACCCTCACTTGTGGTTGGGGGGAAGAAAGGCGAGGGTTTACCATAGGGATGGACCTCTCGGCCCTTTTCGCACGGGGATTCAGGGGGTAAAAGCAATGTAATAAAGACAAGTAAAAAGCAGAGTAATTGGCATTCAATTGGCCCAATGACCGACTAGTTACGTTGTTGAAAGGTCCTAATGGCTAGAGGGGGGTGAATAGCCTATTAAAAATTATTGCAACAACACTAAGCAAACGGGTTAGACACAAAAATGGCGAAGTTAAATAAGCGATGCTACGAATTAGCTAAGCAAGCCACAAGTCAATTTATATTGTCTCTAATCCACACAAGGTCTAGGTCGCTAGTTTACTCCTAGGTGAGCAAGCAAGACTAACTAATTTACCACTAGGAGCTAAACTATACTAAACAAGCTAACAACCTAAGCAAGGCTACACAAGATATATCAAAGTAAATACACGAGGAGTAGTGATCGATATACCGACGTCGATGTGTAGAGGTGGAAGCCAATCACTGTGATCAACTAGAAATCTCCAACGAGCACAACAAGGTTGACACGATGATTTTTCACCGAGGTTCACGTGCTTGCCGGCACGCTAAGTCCCGTTGTGGCGACACACTCACTTGACGTATGCTAAAGCTTAATGGCGGTGCCAAATCCCCTATGGGAGCTCAAGCAAACGATCACAAGAGAGGGTCCAACAAGCCACGAGCAATCCACTAGTGCTCCTTTCGCGAATCTCCCGCGGGGTAAGGAACGACCCCTCACAATCACCACCGGTGTGGCCTCAAACAAGCTCCACTTGAGCTCAACACCGCCTCTTGCTCCAAGCCACTAGGGAACCGGGCAAATTCCCAAGAAAACAAGAATCCCGCGGCTTCTCCAAGGATGAAGTGCCTCTAGATGCAACCACCAATGCAATGCACTTCTATCACCCTCAATCTCACCAAGAATTCGAGTTATGGATGGAGAGATGAGTGGAGAGGAGTCTCACAAGCTCACTAGCAAGTTAGAGTGTTCAAATGTGCAAGAGAGAGGGCATAGAACCGGGCAAACCCGTATATATAAGCCCCCTCACGAGATAGAGCCGTTGCCTTCAAAAATTTGCTCTCTGCGCACTGACCGGAACCACCAGCGGGTCCGGTTGTGGGTCCGGTCGGTGCTTCCGGTCGCATCCGACAAGCTTCGGGCCCACGGCGAGCGGCTTCCTCCGGCGTCCGGCCGACGCTTCCGGTCAACCGGAAAGCTTCCGGTCCCAACTTCCGGTCGACGCCTCGGTGAAATCGGCGAAACATGCTCTCGCGGGCGCACCCACCGGGCGTCGGTCGAGCGGCATTTGCTCGGTCACCGCATCCGATCGGGCATTTCAGCGTGTTCTTCATCTTGTTGTCGCCCTTTGCTTCAACCTTGCTTCGCCTCTTGCCATAAGTTGACAACACGTTCAAGATGACCACGTTATCACCAATGTTAGCACGTCGATAAGTTAGGCAAGATCGAAGTTAGTGCTCTCATGTCCTAAATGCAATATGCAAGTCAATTGGACCCAGAAGCACTTCACCAAAGGATTGTCGCGGCATTCCCTCTTGATAGTCGGCTATCTATCCTATAATGTGATCACACGCTCTATCGTGTCTTGATCACTACAAGGAAAACCCTATCAAGATACCTTTGCCTTGATCTCCCGGGTTCCTCTCAAGCCAATCACCGAGCTTGACTATCCATCATGTCCATCTTCATCGTCCATGTTCATGATCATCATGCTCCTTGTCATCCATCTAATCCTATCTCATAGTCATCACTTAGAGCAAAGGATTAGTCCACAAGTGTGTCATCAATTTCCAAAACCAAACATGAGATTTCAATCTCCCCCTTTTTGGTAATTGATGACAACCAACTCACAAAGATATGAAATAAAATTCAATTGAACTTGAATTGCTTGCCCATAGGAATTTGATCATGAATCAAGGATTGGACAAACATTTCAAGGTTCGGTTTTGGTAGTAGTAGCTCCCCCTACATATGTGCTTCCATGTGTTTGGATCAAGTTGGCACATATGTATGGATAGAAATCTTGGGGAGAGATACTAATTACCAAAAGAGATGCTAAGGTTCTAGAAATTGGACCTTTGAAGCGTGAAACCATCGGAGTCCTTAGCATCATGTAACTAGACAATCATCAAAACTCAACATACCCCATGAGATCAACATTATAGGCTAAAATGTGAGCTTTGTCTAGATACATCCTATGCATGCTAGTTGGTCAATCACCAATCAATTTTCAAAAACTAGCATACACCAAGCAATCATGTATATTGAATTTAGATTGCCAATGCAACATCTCATTATGATCATGCACATACAAATGCACAAATAGTCTATGAGCTTGCTCCCCCTATTTGTGTGATCCTTTTCAACATCTTTGTGACTTATTTCTCCCCCTTTGTCAACAATCACCAAAAAGGTGTAAATGAGAGAAATCAAGTCAATCAAAGTATCACATGTGGTCTCATCTAGATCACTTGCCTTTCCATGTATTCAAGTTTGAACCAAGGACAAGCTTTTTCACACCTCATATGCATAAGGGTTATCTTGCACCATGTTAGAATACACATCAATAGCGCATTTTCTAGAGTTGACACTAGGATTGCAAGCACATAAACATGTCATATGCCACCACTAGTTCATAGAGCCAATCAAAGCAATAGTGGTGCCACACATACAATGAAATCATTTTGTTTTCCATGAATGAGCCTATTAAGCATGCATGATGGCTAGATGCACTAACAAGTCCTTAGCATAATATGAATACCATGACAAACAACTTTTACCTTGGGGTTTGTCGAAGGAGAGGCATGTCATATAGGTGGGGTGCATCAACTCAAGTTGGAGAAGTCAATAATATTCAATTCTCCCTTTATCATGCAAAATCTTTTCTCATCAAGTGGCTTGGTGAATATGTCGGCTAGTTGATCTTCGGTGCCAATGCCCATGATACAAATGTCACCCTTTTGTTGATGATCTCTTATGAAGTGGTGCCTTATATCAATGTGCTTTGTTCTTGGATGTTGAACCGGATTTTGGGTCATCTTCCTTGCACTTTCATTGTCACAATACAATGGGACTTTGTCAAATGTGAATCCAAAATCCTTCAATGTTGACCTCATCCAAAGCAATTGAGTGCAACAACTTCCCGTACTAATGTATTCGGCTTCGGCGGTTGAAAGAGCAACACTATTTTGCTTCTTTGAAGACCATGATACTAGTGACCTTCAAAGGAATTGACATGTGCCACTTGTGCTCATTCTATTGATCTTGCACCCTCCATAATCGAATCCGAATATCCAATCAAATCAAACTTGGATCCCTTTGGATACCATAGTCCAACATCTTGTGTGCCCTTCAAGTACCTCACAATTCTTTTTGGTTGCCTTGAGGTGACTTTCTCTTGGATCGGATTGATATCTAGCACACATGCCCACACTAAATGCTATGTCCGGTCTTGATGCGGTTGCATAGAGCAAACTACCAATCATGGACCGATATTTCTTTTGTTCAACCATGTTGCCACTAGGGTCGGGGTCAAGGCTTCCATTGGTTGCCATAGGTGTGGACATTGACTTGGCATCTTGTAGATCAAACTTCTTGATCATGTCCTTGATGTACTTGCCTTGACTAATGAATGTGCCATTCTTCAATTGCTTGATTTGGAGTCCAAGAAAGAATGTGAGCTCTCCAAGCATTGACATCTCAAACTCATTGGCCATCATCTTTACAAACTCTTCACAAAAATTCTTGATTGGTTGACCCAAAGATAATGTCATCAACATAGATCTGCAACACAAACAAGTCCTTGCCAATCTTCTTGGTGAAGAGAGTGGTGTCCACCTTTCCCATCTTGAACCCTTTAGAGAGGAGAAAATCTCTCAACCTCTCATACCATGCTCCTGGTGCTTGCTTCAAGCCATACAATGCTTTCTTCAACTTGTAGACATGGTTGGGATACTTGTCATCTTCAAAGCCCGGGGGTTGTTCCACATACACCAACTCATTAATGAAGCCATTCAAGAATGCACTTTTCACATCCATTTGATAAAGCTTGATGTCATGAGCACATGTATAAGCAAGCAAGATTCTAATTGCTTCAAGTCTAGCAACCGGTGTATAGGTCTCTCCAAAGTCAAGACCCTCTACTTGAGTGTACCCTTGAGCTACTAGCCTTGCCTTGTTTCTAACCACAATTCCATCTTGATCTTGCTCGTTCTTGAAGACCCACTTGGTTCCTATCACATTGTAGTCCTTTGGCCTTTCCACCAATTCACATACATCATTCCTCTTGAAGTTGTTCAACTCTTCCTGCATGGCATTGATCCAATCTTCCTTCTTGAGTGCATTTTCAATGTTCTCCGGTTCTTCTTGTGCTACATAGGCATGGTGAGCACAAAAAGATGCCAATCTTCTTCTAGTAACCACTCCACTATTGATGTCACCGACAATTTGATCAATTGGATGGTCTCTTGCTATGTTGGAAGGTTGCATCACTTGCACTTGATGACTAGGATGAGGAGATGGACTAGCTTGTTGCTCTTGATCTTGATCTTCATCTTGAGTGCCACTAGTGCAAGCTTCATTTGCACCAATCTCAACCGAAGTTGTAGGCAATGGAGTGTCTTCATCATCATTAACTTGCCTAGGCCGAATATCACCAATATCTATGTTTCTCATGGCATTCTCCAAGTTGGAACCACTCACATCATCATGATTTTCAACTTCATTTTGAGAGCCTTGGGTTTCGTCAAATTCAACATCATGAACTTCTTCAAGCTTGCCACTACCCAAGTTCCAAACTCTATATGCTTTGCTTGTGGTTGAATATCCAACTAGGAAACCTTCATCACATTTCTTGTCAAACTTGCCCAATCTTGTGCCTTTCTTGAGAATGTAACATTTGCACCCAAAGACTGTAAAGTAACCAATGTTGGGCTTCCTTCCATTTAGCAACTCATATGGTGTCTTGCCAAGCATCCCATGGCAATAGAGTCGGTTGCTACAATAGCAAGCCGTGTTGATTGCTTGGGCCCAAAAGGAATGGCTAACATTGTATTCACTAAGCATTGATCTTGCCATTTCAATCAAGGTTCTATTCTTCCTCTCAACTACACCATTGGATTGAGGAGTGTAGGTTGGTGAGAATTGATGTCCAATTTCAAGCTCATCACACAACTCTTCAATTCTTGTGTTCTTGAATTTACTTCCATTGTCACTCCTAATCTTCTTGATGGATGTCTCAAACTCATTTTGAACCCTCTTGACAAATGTCTTGAAAAGCTCAAACACATCATTCTTGTCATGTAAGAAGAACACCCATGTGTATCTAGTGTAGTCATCAACTATGACAAAACCATACTTGTTGCCACCAATGCTAGAGTATGATGTTGGCCCAAACAAGTCCATGTGTAGCAACTCAAATGCCTTGCTTGTACTCATTGTGCTCTTGGTTGGATGTGCATTGCCATGTTGCTTGCCGGCTTGACATGCTCCACAAGGTTTGTCCTTCTCAAACTTCACATCATTCAAGCCTCTAACCAAGTCATGCTTCATCAACTTGTTCAATTGTTTCATTCCAACATGACCAAGCCTTCTATGCCACAACCACCCTTTGCTAGCCTTTGAGAGTAAACATGTTGTCAACTTGGCTTCTTTTGAGTTGAAGTCAACAAGGTAGAGATCACCATATCTAAATCCCTTGAAGATCATGTTTGCACCATCACCACTAACCACTTCAACTTCTTGGCTTGTGAATATGCACTTGTACCCATGGTCACAAAGTTGAGAAACCGATAAGAGGTTGTAATCAAGATGATCAACTAGCAACACCTTTGACAAGCTTTTCTCTTGAGTGATAGCAATCTTGCCTAGCCCCAACACATTGCCTTTCTTGTCATTGCCAAATGTGATTGACTCATATTCATCAATGCCCTTGATACTAATTGTCTTGAACATATGAGAATCCCCGGTCATGTGTTGAGTGCACCCACTATCCATTATCCAATGCTCTCCTCCTGCACGATAATTGACCTACAAAATAAGATCAATTCTTCTTAGGTACCCAATGTTGCTTAGGCCCTTCAAGGTTAGTCACCAAGGCCTTTGGTACCCAAATGGCTTTCTTCTTTGAGCTCATCCATGGTGTACCAATGTACCTAGCACGAACACCATTGTTCTTCTTCACAAGCATATAAGAATTATCAAGCTTGATAGAAGAGACATTGGTCCTCTTGTTCATGCACTTTTGCTCTACATGACCAACTTGCTTGCAAGCTTTGCAATAGCTACCATTGCTCTTCACAAAACGAGTCTTGTGAGTCACATAGGCGGCCTTGCCTTTTTTGGGGATATAGCCTAAGCCCTCCTTGTATAAGGATGCCCTTTGGCTACCCAAGCACATAAGCAAGCGGTCCTCACCACCATAGGCCTTAGCCAAGGAGTGATTGAGCTCCTTTACTTTCCTCTTTAAACAAGCATTCTCATGGATAAGCATAGGGTTGTCATTATCCTCACTAGAGATGGATGTGCTAGTGATAGATCTAGTGGAGGTCTCACACTTGGGGGTTGATTCATCAACAAGGATATCACACATGATGCTTGCATTGCATGTATCAACTTTGTCCTCAACTAAGCACAACTTGTGCTCATCAAGTAGAGAGGAATGAGCTTTCTCTAACTTAGAATGAGTTTTCTCAAGCTTCTTATGGTCTTCCTTTAGACTCTCATAAGATGCCCGAAGCTCATCAAGTTCTTGCTTAAGGCTCTTTGTTTCCTTATGCAAGCCCTTGCATTCCTTTCTACTTTGCTTGAACATGACAACGCACTCATCAAACATGCTTTGCAACTCCTCCCTAGTTTGAGTTGGCTCCTCATCATCACTATCACTATCACTATCATCATCATCATTTTTAGTGATAGATTATACCTTAGTGGCCTTAGCCATGAAGCATAAAAAAGGAGTGTCGAAGAGGAGATCTTGTCATGCATAGCAAGGTGAGCTTGTCCCTTCTTGTTCTTCTTCTCTCCTCTTCTTCATCACTTGAGGAGGATGAGCCATCACTATCCCACATAGCCACATGTGACTCATTCTTCTTTTTGGGCTTGTTCTTCTCATTCTTGGCATCATTCTTCTTTCTTGCCTTCATGATGCCCTTCTCATCATCACTCTCATAAGGACACTCGGCAATCAAGTGACAATCATCATGGCAATGAAAGCATGTCATGTTGTCTTCATTCTTGCCATCCTTGGTCTTCTTCTTGGATGATTGCTTCTTCTTGTTCTTGGAGATGTAGTTTTTCTTCACAAATTTTCCCAATCTCCTCACAAAGAGAGCCATTTGCTCATCCACTTCACTTCCACTTGTAGAGGTGCCATCCTCTTCATCACTTGATTCTTCCTTCTTCTTCTTGCCCTTTGATGAAGAACTAGCCTTGAGTGCCAAACTCTTCTTGTCCTCTTTCTTCTCTTCTTCCTTGACCTTCTTGTTTGCTTTGTTGATGAGCTCTTGCTTCTTCTTGTCATCTCTATATGAGTCATCGGTCATGACCTCATCTAGCAATTGGTTTGGGGTCAAATCCTTCAAGTTTGTCCTCACAAGCACCGTGATGAACATCCCAAACCTCTCCGGCAAACACCTCAAGAACTTCATGTTGAAGGTCTTGTCCTTGATGTCTTCACCAAGTGCATTAAGATCGTTCACCAACACTTGCATGCGGTGGAACATCTCCGGCACGCTCTCATCTTCTTCCATCTTGAAGCTATTGAATTGCTCAAGCTTGATGTAGGCCTTTGCTTGCTTGACGCCTTCGGTGCCCTCATAGCACTCTTCTAGCTTCTTCCATATCTCATGAGCAATTATGAGTGACTTGACTTGCTCAAACACTCTATCGTTGAATGCTTCATGGAATGCACTCACGGCAAGATCATTTGCATAGATCTTCTTCTCTTCGGCCGTGGTTGGCTCATTTGGCTTTGCCACCTCAAACTTGTTCTCGGTCACAACCCACACTTCTCTATTGATTGACTTGAGGTGTGCGGTCATCTTCACCTTCAATAGGCAAAGTTGGTGCCATCGAAAGGTGGCGCCTTCTTGGTGTTGTTGACATGGAAATTCATTGCCATTTTGTCACCGTAGGATGTTAAGCCACTCAAATAACGGTGCCTAGCTTTGATACCACTTGAAAGGTCCTAATGGCTAGAGGGGGTGAATAGCCTATTAAAAATTCTTGCAACAACACTAAGCAAACGGGTTAGACACAAAAATGGCGAAGCTAAATAAGCGATGCTACGAATTAGCTAAGCAAGCCACAAGTCAATTTCTATTGTCTCTAATCCACACAAGGTCTAGGTCGCTAGTTTACTCCTAGGTGAGCAAGCAAGACTAACTAATTTACCACTAGGAGCTAAACTATACTAAACAAGCTAACAACCTAAGCAAGGCTACACAAGATATATCAAAGTAAATACACGAGGAGTAGTGATCGATATACCGACGTCGATGTGTAGAGGTGGAAGCCAATCACCGTGATCAACTAGAAATCTCCAACGAGCACAACAAGGTTGACACGATGATTTTTCACCGAGGTTCACGTGCTTGCCGGCACGCTAAGTCCCCGTTGTGGCGACACACTCACTTGACGTATGCTAAGCTTAATGGCCGGTGCCAAATCCCCTATGGGAGCTCAAGCAAACGATCACAAGAGAGGGTCCAACAAGCCACGAGCAATCCACTAGTGCTCCTTTCGCGAATCTCCCGCGGGGTAAGGAACGACCCCTCACAATCACCACCGGTGTGGCCTCAAACAAGCTCCACTTGAGCTCAACACCGCCTCTTGCTCCAAGCCGCTAGGGAACCGGGCAAATTCTCAAGAAAACAAGAATCCCGCGGCTTCTCCAAGGATGAAGTGCCTCTAGATGCAACCACCAATGCAATGCACTTCTATCACCCTCAATCTCATCAAGAATTTGAGTTATGGATGGAGAGATGAGTGGAGAGGAGTCTCACAAGCTCACTAGCAAGTTAGAGTGTTCAAATGTGCAAGAGAGAGGGCATAGAACCGGGCAAACCCGTATATATAAGCCCCCTCACGAGATAGAGCCGTTGCCTTCAAAAATTTGCTCTCTGCGCCTTGACCGGACGCATCGAACCGGAACCACCACTGGTCCGGTCGTGGGTCCGGCCGGTGCTTCCGGCCGATCCGACAAGCTTCGGGCCCACGGCAGAACGGCTTCCTCCACGCGTCCGGTCGACGCTTCCGGTCAGCACCGGAAGCTTCCGGTCCAGCTTCCGGTCGACGTGTCCGGTGAAATCGGCCGAAACATGCTCTACGCCAGACGCGCCCACCGGGAGTGTGCGTCGAAGCGACCGCTTCCGGTCACCGCGTCCGGTCGGGCATTTCAGCGTGTTCTTCATCTTGTTGTCGCCCTTTGCTTCAACCTTGCTTCGCCTCTTGCCATAAGTTGCCAACACGTTCAAGATGACCACGTTATCACCAATGTTAGCACGTCGATAAGTTAGGCAAGATCGGGTTAGTGCTCTCATGTCCTAAATGCAATATGCAAGTCAATTGGACCTAGAAGCACTTCACCAAAGGATTGTCGCGGCATTCCCTCTTGATAGTCGGCTATCTATCCTATAATGTGATCACACGCTCTATCGTGTCTTGATCACTACAAGGAAAACCCAATCAAGATACCTTTGCCTTGATCTCCCGGGTTCCTCTCAAGCCGATCACCGAGCTTGACGATCCATCATGTCCATCTTCATCGTCCATGTTCATGATCATCATGCTCCTTGTCATCCATCTAATCCTATCTCATAGTCATCACTTAGAGCAAAGGATTAGTCCACAAGTGTGTCATCAATTTCCAAAACCAAACATGAGATTTTAGTTGTGTTGCTCCCTTGGTACTTATAAGGGTCAGAGGCATTTTACAATTGGGTTACATTTGCTTGAGCAATGACACCTAGGCCCGCCTGGGGCAAGTTCGTATAAACACACCAAACCCTAGATGCTCTGGGTGCCGTCCTATTCCTCATCGCCGCCTGGCTGTATGAAGACTGGCGCCAATAATCGACCCCTCATGAGGGTCCTTGCGAAGGTAACGCCTTAGCGAATGTAGCGCCATAGCAAGGCCTAATTGTCGATTGACCTTCGCCCTACATAGACACTGCACAACAATGGAAAATGACGAGAACCACAATGCAGGGATAGTTTTTTTCCCAACCTGTGAGGCCCCCGATGGGAAGGGTTCCCTCGTAGGTTGTGCTTTTAGGGTTTGTAGTAACGCTGTTGTGGGTGCCTCGAGGTCGCTCTGTAACTGACCAAGGACCACGGGGCTGATTGGGGGTCCTGGCAAGAGTTCCTGCCCCCAACACAATGTGAAAGACATGGCTAGGGCTCTCCCTAAGCAAAAACTAGCATGGTTTCTATCCCTATTAACTACCTTACTATGTAGCCATTTTGCTGATGTGACAAGCAATTTAATAAGGAAAGAAAAGAATCATACAAATCATTTCTAACTCAGAAATGGTGTCCTCGCGCGCAATGAAGGAGTGGAGCCCATTCGAAATCGCGTTGGGGAAGGAGCACTCTGTTTCCATCAGCGACTTGAATTGGGATCATGTGCACCGATGCAGAAAGCCTCACTGGGCCACACCTCCTCTATGCAGCCATCGGCAGGGCCATGGCATGGAGAATTCTGCCAAGGAGACTCGCATGGACATCGTGGACCTTGTGCCCCGCCGATGGGAGCTTTCGCATAGACACGTGGAGAGTCTTTGTCCGCGGAGACTCGCGCGGACGTCGTGGACCTCTCACGCATCGTCACATTTCACCGCACCGCGAGCACCCCCGCCGGGAGACTCGTTTGGACATGACCTGCGCGGCATACCATCCCATTTCGATCGATCGAAAAGGGAGCCATGGAGAACACTTGCCCGCGTGGGAGCTCACACGCCCTATATGGACACTCAATCGATGTCAAGGGGAAACTCTTGGCTCACGGTGCCAATGTCGGGCGTGCCTTCACATGCACGATCTTCGGTATGTCTATGGCACAAGCCCTCGCCCAACCTCAACATCATAGTGTACCCAAACAAAGTTGATTGGGCGGGGGGGGGGGGGGCGACACGTGTGGCATCAGGCTTCTACATGTTCTTGGGAGATGCCTCATTATCCTTGTATCCAAAATGACAACCGCTGGTGTCCCATTCCATCATGGAAGCCGAATATCGTGCCATTGCAAATGCCACTACCAAGTGCATATGGCTTTCGACAGCTTCTCGGTGAACTCAATTGTGACATCGACAAGGTGACTGTAGCGTACTGCGACAATATCTCTATTGTGTATATGTCAGCAAATCACGTGCACCACAAATGAACTAAACACATCGAGTTGGATATCCATTTTGTCCACGAACGTGTTAAAACTCATTCATTTTGAATTAATTTTGAATAGTTCTTACCTTTGAAGTTTGAACCACTAACACCCAAGTATCCACAGTGTGTGCGAGACCTTGTAGATAGTCTGGTAGGCTTGAGTGGTCCCACTGAGATCTAAAATACTATGGTTAGGAACAGCTTAACTTACCTCAACAAGTACAATTCCTTTCGGGCTTACTCCCTCCGTCCCTAAATGTTATAGTTGAAGCCCATGGGCGAGCAATATGCCGACATCATGACGAAGGGCTTCGCCCGCCTTGACATTTGAAGCCTACCGATGTGTGTCGTGCCTACATCGTTGTGCCGACCATACAGACTTTTGTGTGTGGGTGGGTGGGGGTGAGGGGGGGTATAGTTTTGCGTGAGATAGTTTTGCATCAGCCTGATGGGCACGACATCACCGGTAACTCAAGGCATGCACTCTCTCTGTTGTACTTGATACAAACTACCCATCAGTGTTGGCTCCCGTTCCTCTCTTCTACAATAGGAAAATACCAACTTTTAAAAAATAAATTATGTATGGTGTTTGCATGTTAAAACATCGCCTTCTTCCCTCTTATTCCAACTCAAGGTGTTGAAATTAATTTAAATCTTGCATATCTAGTATGTCAGTCCAATAAAGCATTTGTTTAGAATAAAAACCAAACTCTGTATCTCCAGGAACAGAGATCAGGTCGTACTGGAGGTACCACAATTTGTAGCCCTCCCACTGGCACTTATGGCCTCAACATCTTTGCCAATCCAGCCCTTTTTCTTTTCTCTCTACGTTCCTCCTCAAACCGGCCTACCACAGTTTCCATTTCTTTTCCTCTCTGTTTTCATATGCTCTCATGCCCCGGCCCAGCACGGCTTGGCCCGTTAGGCAATGCCTCCACACGATGTAGCGGCAGCATCGAAGCCTGGCACCACATCGGCACACTGAGTACAAGGCCCACGGGCCGACCCCACAGGACGCCACCTACCACTGGCCCCACCCGTCGGTCTTCAAGCCTAGCAACTCGATCTTGTGTCCAAACTCCACATCGGCACAATGAGTACGGGGCCCATGGGCCGGCCCCACAGTACGCCACCTACCTTTGGCTCCACCGGACTTGCTGCCACGCTGATGGGCACGACACAGGTGTTCTGTTGCTACCATGCAAGCCATGTTGATTCAGTCCTCATGCTAAAACGCTGATGGCAACACGTCGCGTGGATGCGGACTCGTGCCCGTGGGCCGTGGCACATGCCTGTGCAGTGCTAACACATGCCATGCACACAGGCGACACCAGCATATGCCTGCATCACGCAAATAGCCTTCCTTCCACCACAACGTTGGGCCGACGTCGTGGACCTGGACCACCGCCGTGACACGATCGCGTCATCCTCGTGGCTGTTTGTCACGGCTATTATCTACTACCTACGTACCTCTACCCTACGATCGAAAAGACACATACAAATGCAAAAACTTGTCACAGCATTCTTTCAACATAACCATGCAACAAGCATGTTTCAGTTTCCATCAAACCATTACATTTATAATACTCAGGCTTATCAGGAGTTGGACCCCCGACATACCGATACACATAAAACTTCTTCAATTCCCTAGTCACAACAATAAACAGTAGGCTAAAAACTTAGTTAGCCTTATGTTGTAAACTAGTACATTTATTTCCCTAATGACGGATGGAGTACCATCTATCTAGATAACTCAAACTGCTTTTAACCACGGAGGAAGAACAACTAAAACACTTGCATCAATTATCACCAAACCAATCCATATCCATATCACGAAGACTATCTCTGGCACCATCATCACTAGAACTTGCTCCTTGAGAAGAAGACTCTAATAGCGTCTTGTTGAGCCACTCATAAGTTTCTCCATTCGAGCCAGAAGGACAGGGAATATTGTGATAACCAGGAGCATGGTGGCCGCCGCCATTAGCACCATAAGGGATGAGTGAAGGCTGGTGGTGGTTGCTAGTAAATGGGTGAGTGGGTGTGGTCCCACCAGTGCCACCAAAGAAATGTGAAACTTCATTGTTTTCTAAGATTGGGTGAGGGTTTGTATGGTTTTGTGATGGCATGTCTGGATTTAGATTCATTGCTTGGAAAGGAATCTCAACTTCCACAGATCGTTGTGATGGAATCTGTTGTGCTGAGGTGGATAGTGGTGGAAGTGGTGGTAGTGAAGATAGCAAGGAAGCCTGTGAGAAATGTCTTGAGGTGTTACCGGTGATGGCCACCCCTAGGCTCGGATAGTTGTACTTGTGGGTTTCATTAGGTAGGGGCACAACAGGTGCTTGTGGTCGCACCATCAAAGATGGGCGTTGTGCCAACTGAGTGTCTCGAAGCAACATCCTTGATATGGCTTGTAGAGACGATGGACGCATAGGTGGATTCATAAAAGATAACTGTGGGCTTATGGACTGTGAAAGAGTGTGCAATGATTGAAAAATTGGCAAGGATGGTTGTGATTGTGAAGAAACCCATGGCAAACGTCTTGGTGGCTGATGTACTTTGAGAATGCGGCGGAGTGGAGAGCCACAAAGGCGGTGGACCCATCAATCCGGCCGATCTCAACATGAGGATGAGGAGGAGAAGCGGGAAGTAGGGCTCGAATTTCTTGACCGGTCCATGCAAGCCCCTCGGCGGTTCATTGAGCTCGTCAACGAAAAGATCATCTACATTGCTATAGATGAGCTTACCCGTCCTCGAACTCGCCTGAAACGCCTTGACACGTGCCAGAGAATCCGCGTTTCTCTGCTCTTGCATGGCCTTCTTTTCCTCTAGCTGCATTATCTCCTTTTTGTAGCTTGGCGATCTTGTCCTTTTCTTCCTCGTCCGGACCTTCCGTGCAACCTCCTCCCCGAAAGGAAAGATTCCATGATGGGGCCAAATGATGGAGCGCCGAAACCGGACATTTTTCCGTTTTCGGCCTCCACCACAATAGCGATTCTTGCGCCGGTGAGGGTGGACAAGGTTAGCGGCCATTTTGTAGAGCCCGTCCACGCCGCTTGGAAAATGAGATGCTTCGGCTGTTATTGTTCTCAATATAGTTGATGCCGGATCTCCTTGGACGCCTAGGCATCCTCATGATGGTGAGATCAAAGCAACTACTAATATTCCAGCAGTAAATAAATGGTAATGTTGGGATCGGAGGTGTTGTATTTGGATGAGATCTAGACACATCCCTATGACCTATATATAGAACAAATGACTTGTAGGAACACAATGCAAACCTCGTGTCACCTGGTCAAAGTGGGGTCCACTTTAGGTAAACCGTAAAATTATGATGTTCTCTGTATAGATATTTTTCTCTAGTAATTTAGCAACGAAAAAAGCTACCTTCATGCATGACTAGTAAAATAGAGGGTACTTAAAATGTGGCCTATCATGAGGTCTTGCCATGTAGTCTAATGTTAATTGCAAAGCCCTGTTTTCTGCTTGATACACACAAAAAAAAAAAAACAGCCATGTTTTCTGCTGGTCTCCGGTTGACCATACATAACGCTTTTCAGTTTGTATTAGTATATTAGCGCTAATCAAACACAACCATATATTATGTCTATATCTATCCTACTACTTCATTAATCATTAATATAAACCAGTTTAATTTATCATATATAAAAGTGAAATTATTTTACCTTTGACTGATGAATGTCTAAATTTTTTGTCATAGTTTGATAACACTGGACACATTATTAAAAAATATACACTTTCGTAATATAAATTGCTATTGGATATTAAAATATTCTATAATATTGCTAACAAAATGCGTTGTAATAGAGACCGGCCCTATGGATGTCCTAATAGACTTATATTTTGCATTGATGAGAAATTATTCTTTTCCCAACCTCAAGTTGAACCGCTGCTGTAAACATTATTCTTTTCCCAAAATTAGCACTCTGCGTTAGTTTGAACAGACTTACCAGCCCACGCCGGCCCCGTGCATGCAAATTAAAGAAGCCCAAAACATGTGGCGGGAATGAGTAGAGCCCAATAACGCTGTGGGCGAGCGATGATGCGGGCCCATCTGAGAGGCACGGTGGCGGCTGGGCAACTTTGCACGATGGGCTGGAACTGGAATTATCCTCTATGCATATCTGTCTTCAACACAAGGCTATTTTTTAAAACTGGTGCTCGCACCTTTTCCTGGGATTTTCCCAAGGATTTACCGGCGTTATGCATTAAGTGGTAAGCGACGTTCCCGTCGACGACGAGGCGCCTATGGTGACTTCGAGAATCTCCAGATCTGCCGGCTGCCCAGTCCTTCGGAGGTGCTCATAGGGGTAGGGTTTGCGTACGTGTGTTCATAGGGGTGAGTGTGCGTGCGTGTTGTGAGCGTCTGCGTTGTACTGTGTAATTCTCAAAAAAAAAAAAAAAAAAAAAAAAAAAGCTAGCCTCACTCACGGTCACGGCCGACCTCTGACAGGGTCGCTGTAATCCTTTCATCGTATTCATAATGCGACGTACTCCCTAAAAAAAAAAGTGTTCTTTTAGGTTTTTTAACAACATGTTTGACCGTTCGTCTTATTCAAAAAATATATAAATTACAACAACAACAACAACAACAACATAGCCTTTTAGTCTCAAGCTAGTTCGGGTAGGCTAGAGATGAAACTCATATGAAACAGTACAAAAGAACGTAAAAAGGCACGAGGCAAAAGGATAAAGATAGGGTAGATAGAAAAGGAAACAAAGTCATGGTTCGGGCACGTTGATAGCTAGCCTCCAAGCGCTCCCGTCCAAAAGCTAAATCCTTGGAGATATTCCACTCCTTAAGGTCTCTCTTCAAAAAATATATAAATTACAAAATAAATAAATTATTATTGTATTATATTTAGAGATAAAATAAGTCATAAAAAATAAATAATATTTATATAAAAAATTTGAATAAGACGAATGGTTAAAGAAGAAGTCAGAAAAACCTAAAACAACATTGTTTTTAGGACGGAGGAAGTAAGGGGGATTTCATTGTTATATATGCATGGTTTTATGAAATCAAATTCTCTATAAGGTGGAGTTGAAACAAAACGCTAGTGACCTAAAAAAAAAGAGTAGAGGAGCATCTCTAGGCGCTGGCCAATCCCCAATTCGGCTTGCTCCTTAGCAGGCATGCGACTTATATAATCGTTCACAACACTATCCGTTAATTAAATATTACTTATGATAATTCTAATAAAACCTTTGGTAAAAATGATTCTCATCACTGGTACGAACCGATTTTAAAAGTTATGGAGGTTTTCGTAGCTAGGTGTACATTAAGCGCATCTCTAGCCCAAGCCTTTATTTGGGTCCCTACTCTAAATTTTAGAAGTTTAGACCCAAAAAAACACTCAACTTTAGTGGGGCTCCTAAATGAGCTCTCATTTTGTTATCTCCTCTCAAATTATAGTCTCGGGCCTTAGGAAGATCCTCCTATCCCCTCTCATCTATACGTCTCACCTCGCTTTCTCTACTTTTCCACTAGAGATAGGGTCTTGGGTTGCTTTCTCCACTGAAGTTGGGAGTTAATTTGGGTCTCTATCTTTTACAGGCCAGCACAAAATTGAATTTTAAGTCACAATTTGCAGGCCCCTACTGGGAGCGTGATATGCAAGATACACCGACGAAGTCTCTTGAGACTCAAAACCCCACACTCCCCGGGACAAACTTAGTGAGGGCGTGCAGCAGCTATGGGCTGCCCTAGCTGGCCCGACCACTCTAGAACCTTGTCGTCCTGGATCTCCTGTCCATTGCAGCGGCGACGAAGAAGAAGGAGAAGTAGACAGGAAGATATGGCAAAAAGAGATAGTAGATTGGTTTTTGTGTCGATTGTGTATGTTGGGCACTCAATTGGGCGTAGACTTTGTATATATATAAGGTGGGGTGATCTTATCCCTCAAGGAGTCGAAACCCCTTCCAAAACGCATCAAAACATGAAGAAACCCGATCTAGATATGCCAAAGTCGGCTAAGCTGACCCCCTAGGTTGGCTAAGCCGAGCTCCTCGAGCATGCGGGGTTGTTTTCAGACCAAAAGCAGTGAAAACCGGCTAAGTCAGCTAGGGGAATCGGCTAAGCCGACTGACAGTTGGTAATTCCAATTGAAATCTTCCAAAATTCATAATTAATTCATCCGGACTCGAACATGCAAACCATATATGTTTTTGATCAGCTCGACGAGAGGAACACAATGGTGAAGTCCGTTCTTACATTTGAGGAAATTATTCAAGTCGGTTTAAGCAGGACGCTCGGCAGCCAAACAGACTTAAGCCGGCTTGAGCACCCAGCTAAGCTGGGTGAGAAGGTGAAGTCGACTAGGCCGGCTGGCCACATCAGCTAAGCCGGGTGGGCCTCTTTGTTGTGGCTTGCGGTCTTCTCCGCTTGATTGCCTGCTCCATTTGCAACGCCACTTGACCTCAGTGTGGTCATCGTAAACTTATTTATAATGCTCAAAATCACCTTGGACAATTTTAAGTGTCAACATTTACATTAATTTTTTTTATAATGCCTGGGAATGTAGTTCGGATAAAGATTTAGAAGGTACTACTAGCTAGTAAAAGGAAAGTAAGATAATGAGACAGCATGGCACGAATGTATTGACCAGATCAGATCACAACTTGAGAGACGGGAGAACGAAGTTTAGATTCCTTCGAAACAGCAGACGCATCCGTTCCATTTCTATCCACGTGCAGTAGTCAGTGTTTTGTGCGCTTGCACACCACATCACTAAACTAGCTGGCCGCATATGGTGTCTCCTGGATCCACGTGAGAGCTACCTTTATTTTTAAAGGTTTTGAGAGTTGAGATGGAATAAATATCCATCACTGAACATTAAGCAATTGAGATGGAATAAATATCCATCACTGAACAATGACAACCGTATTAGGAAACCATGATATGCATTGTCGTCCTAACTTATTTGGAAGCGATCGAGCATGCACGACCATAAGCGATCGTGTGGCAGGCACTCACGAGTTGCTTTGGAGCAGGTACCTCCCTGGTCCCATCCCATATATTCAATTCAACTGGAAATCGGCCGAGTTTGACGGGTTTGCAGCTGGTCAGTCTGATCTGTTGCAATTGCAACTAACACAAGCTTGACAGTAGTTTAATTACTTAATCTGACCATGGATCTGATGACACGTTTATGCATGCATTTGGAAAATGCATCGCCTGCAGGTCTAGCTTCCTTGGTACTTGGGCATCAAAATCGCACCTTGTTTGGCTTGGCAGCCAAGGGATTGGATACTGCTTAAACACTGACAGCTGGTTTGTTAATTACAGTCGTACCTGTCGCAAGTCGCATGCACAGTTTGGCGTGGTCAAATTAAAGCCCTAACTCTGCCCGGCCTGACTGCCTGCCATATACAATAGAGAAAACGGCCGGCCGCCAGCTGATGAGCATTGAGGCCGTAAACTAGTCTGACGATTACTGTCATTATTGGTATGGTCACCAGTAGAAACAAACGGAAACTTTACGAGCAGAGTGCGAGCAGGTGCAGTAGTAGTTAATCCGAGCTAGCTGATGGGCAAAAGTACAGTACAGTACAGTACAGTACAGTACAGTACAGTACAGTGCGTGTGGTGTACTAGTACAGTAGTGCCAATGCAGAGAAGAGTTGTAGTAAACATCTGCTGAATGAATGAATGATAAATCAGGCTCAACCTGGAGTGGAGTGTAGCACACGATCGATGGAACAAAAGCAACATTTCCTGGCGGAGATTCAGCGTCGTCGTTCGTTGGTGTGGCGCGGACGGACAGCACACAGCATCGATCAGTGGCAGGCCAGCGGTCATTAGCGCCATGATTAGTGCCAGCTAGCTACCCGTTGGGAGAAGAGGACAGACAGACAGACAGACAAGCCGGGAGTAATGCAAAGCAAAGCAAAGATAAAGGAGGTTTAATCTTAGCTTTAGCTTCACCTGTTCACCAGCTAGGTAGTCTTTATTTAGCGTAGCTTGAGGTTTGATTTGAGGGTTATGATGCAATGCAACTTACTCTGTATACTGACACAACCAAAAACAGGAAGCAAAACTTACTCCAGTCGGATTAAAGTTGCTGTTTGATCTACAGTACTCCTCCTACATGTGAGATGGTCTGAAAAGCAGAGGCTCAATTCTGTTTGAAATCAAATGAGGAATCAGGACTCAAGGTCGGGCGTCTCACTAGTCATTTGTATGCATGCATTGGCTGAATGTCATATACTGTATTGTAGAGTACAACTCTCCCCCCTCACGTGACCAGTTTTATACTCCTGCATATTGTTCGTGGTCCACTCCGCTGTCAGTAATTAATCATCCTAGGTGACCACGACGGTTAATACATTTCCAGGGACCATTGTGTCTCGTTCCTAATGGTAATGCTACCGACCCATTTTCCATTGGCAGCTAACAACTCAAGTGTTGTTGTTTTCTTTTTTTCCGAGAGAAAGAAACAATTCAAGATTGGTCAGTGTTTTGTGCAGCGCTTGCAAGATGGGCCTCCGCACCACGGCAAGGGTGCACTGCCTGACTCTGTTCCTTCTCTCATTTCAACAACCACTGTACTTTTTGTCCATTCATTTTCTGGACCGACCTTTTTTTTTTTTTATATAAAAAAAAGAAAAGGGCGCTACTGGATGAGTGGAGTATATAAAAATAGGGTTTGAATTCGAAATGGAGGAATAATAATGCCTCGATTCAACACGACAGGCAAGCATGCCGATCCGTCCATCCGGAACAGCCTGTGCCCAGCTGTAGTCCAACCCCAACTAACAACTAAAACATGCTTTGAGAAAGTGCTTTGGCTGGCGATCTTTGTGAGAGAAAATGGCTGGCCGGCTGGTAATAAAGCGCGAACAGGGCCAACTTTCCATTCAACAGCTAACTGCGGTCGTCATCGCCCACATTTAGACACGCGACGGGAGTGTAGTTCGTGTGACTTCCAATCGGGTCCCACATTTTCCTGGGCCCACCGAGCAGTCAGATGAAGAAGTAGACGTACCAGTGTTTTTTTCCCTCGAAAGAGAAAAAAAACACATCACCTACCATTGGAGAGCGAGAGGGAATCCATCAGGCCTATGATTGCGTCCGTGCGACCTCTTGTCTTTTGTCTTCTCTCATTTTTTTGTTTGTGTTTGTCTTCGAGTTTTGTTTTTCCTTTCTCAATATATATAAGTCAAATCCTTTACCTAATGACACCTGCTCTCCACGTTTAATTAAGCCTCCCGCCGGATTTATCATTTATATATACACTAGTCCATCAACCCGTGCTCCCGCACGGCTAGAAGTTTAAAAGATGTACTATTAATATATTTCAATAATATAAAAATTACTTGCATTAAACTATATGTTTTTGTTGTTTATTTTCTACAAAATAACAGATATTGTTTGTAGTCTATATATTATGTTCACAAACTTATTAATTTCTTTGTAAGGGACTGACTTATATATTTTTCATGCATTTTCATATTTTTTATTTTGCATGCCACCTTCTATATTTTAATATACAATTAGTTTGAAACCTTGCCATTAACTATGGTGGCTCTTGTTGCATCACAATATTAAGTCATAAATCTGAATTTTGATTTTAATCTTTTATTTTTATTGTGCGCTAAAGAGTTTTTCTCCCCAAAAACTCTTATGCTTTTTGTGTCTTTACTAACTACATATCAATTAGAATTGTTTTAAATAAGGATTTTCGACTATAAAGTACATTCCTAAGTACTACAATGGCATATGCAATCAGTTGAAGCTTTGCACCATGTCAACTAACATAAGTGATAGAGATTGAAGTTTGATATTGGATGTTGTTAGCTGTGCTAACCTAAAAAGAATTTTGAATCATAATAAGCCCTATAACGATCGCATTACTTTAGAGTCATGTTAAAAAGACAGAAAAACTTTACTCATCTGTAGTCTCCTATAATTCTTAAAATGATTAGATTTTCCTATCAAGGAATTATATGTGCAATTATGGTTATACTATCAATATAACCATCTAAAATATTTAGTTAAAATATATAAATATATATTGTAACAATCTATATAAATTATGTCATGGTTACTACTATGGTTTTTAAAAACATTGTTAGCATCATTAGTATATGAGTTGTTAAGGAAATATTTGTTGTTGTTCGATGAAACATATCATATATAATTATCGCTCATGCATGCTTTGACACAAAATATATGCTTAAATTAGTCAATTGTTATTATATTTAATAATGAGAGAAGTGATTAATGTACAAACCTGTATGTGCTCTATGCTTATTTAAAAAAATTAATTGAAGATATTGATTATCTTTTAGATGTGGATTTGAGACGATATTAAATTTTTAGTAATGAAATGAAAATTGGGTTGCATAAATTATTTATTGTAATAGGAGTGCATGGACAATTAGATGCAAATTTTGGTCTACTTTAGATCACGCATGTTTCTTAATGGCATACGTGGGTAGTTTAAATATAGAGTCATGAGTTAATTTATATGTTGTTTTATGTACATAATAGGAGAGATGGGTAACTATTTTTAAAATAGGATAGATCCTATGGCTATTATTATCAATGGTGATTATGTTATACTAAATTGATTGTCAAATGTTTTAAGATTTTGTAAAGAAACTTTTAGGATCAATAACTTCTCTACTGTGTCTTATGACTCGTGAGGATTAACGTGAAGGACCCATCAAGGACCCGTAGGTAGCATGTTTAGTAATTTTTAGCATGAAATGAATTTAGTTTAAACTTTAAACCTAATCCATATAATATATAAACTCTTATTGCATCGCTTTTACGTGACCCTAGTGTATATGTTTTCTTATTGCATCCCTAATCCGTCAAATTGTAATTTGGCTTTCACCTTTAACCAAGTTGTATATTTTTCTACAGATGTTAAGTGGAAACTCTAGTGTTTTTATTTGTTATTAGAAATATATTTTTGTTAAAAAGAGATTAAGTCTTAGTAATATTGTTTTCTACATGTTAATTAAGTTGAAACTCGGATTGCACCCTAGCACCTAATTTGTTCAATTTGTTATATCATAGAATCATATGTGTGTAGTATTAATTTTTTTACCATAAAGTGCTAAAAAATAAATTATCAATATTACTAAATTTCAACATTTTATTAAAAACGGTTCCAAACTCGGTATTGATTAAGAGAATTGGCCCATTCCTCCAACCGAAGCAAATAATTGTTGTTGTCATCATATATCGAGGTGGATAGTTAATTTAGTTATAAATTTAGGTTATTATTTTGGATTTTAGTTCGTAATGAAATAGATAGTTGATCTCTCATGTGAATATTTTTATAGAATACTCATCCTAATATTCTCTTATCACTATTCACTTGTTATAGAGTTGAGTTACCAACCACTTTGTATACTTTACAGTCCCCAATCATGATTTGGCTTCACTTGTGCTCAACATATGTTTTTCTCAAAACTATTACTATATATTGTACCATTTTACAATCGAGTTATTTTAAATATGCTAAATATGCTAATAGTAACATGAGTGAATAGCTTAGTCAATTGTAAGTATTTTTCAAAATATTTTCATAATAATCATTGAAGATAATTTATATTTTAGTATAGTTTATATTATAGTCAATGATATAATGCAAGCGGTTAATTTAGAGATAAATTTATGGGTTCCTTTATACTATTTTTCATAATAGCATATTTTTAGACGAATATTAGTGTTCTCATATTTGAATAATGGTAGTGGTGATATTTAAAACATAGTATTATAATGATTGTCACTATTAATATAATCAAATGATGATTATAGTTGACCAAATGTCCGTGTAATAACTTAAAAAAAAACTTGACTCATGTGTATTATTATATTTGACAACATTAATAATCTACTACACCACTCGACTAACATTTTAGGTTCCTTTAGATTACCATATCTTTTTAATTCAGGGTATAGAATGCCACTAATTAGCAACAATGTTGTTGTGATTTGTCGTCCTACTTATATATAAAAACAAATATATAATGAAACTTGGTTTGATTCTAATCTATGAAGCATAATTCAGCTACATATAAATTACCTAGTTATATATAGAGAAACTAAATGGTACCGGATCGAAGAATTAAGCTCTGACCTGTATCGAGTTTGACACAACATGTCGGCATCACATACCCATCGACACCTTCATCAGGCTTTAGTACACCAAAAGTAGGCTTTGTGGCCGGATGATTGTGGTCTTGTTGATGGTGCGCATACAGGACGGGCCAAGCGAGCGAGATTGTACATGCAGATCAGTACTCTCATCATTGTCGATCCATGCGTACGTCTACATGGTTCTTGTTGACAGATGCTCGGAGTTCCATACATGTGCATGCTGACGATGACAAAGGACGGGTGGACTGCAGGTTCTACCTCTAGCGTAACTGTATCAGCTTGTCCATAATGTTTTGGTAGTTGTACATGTGTACGTACGAGAACCACAAAAGGCAATCTAGTACTCCATGGAAGCCTGCATGCGCTTAACACCGTCATTGGAAGGAAGAGCAATGCAATGTTTGACTTCTTTATCGCGGATTGAGAACTCCATGTGTGATTATAGGATGAGGTAGCAGCGGCGGATTGAGAATTCCACGCAAAATCTGAAGCACACCACCACCTCATTGGCGAGCTCCTTGGGCAGTACCTTCATCTCGGCGGTGCGGCGTCAGGGTTGGGGCCTAGGGCCAGGGCTGCGTGGAACGCTGCGCACGGCGACAAAGGAAGACATCCGTAGGTAGCTAGCCTAGCATGGATCGAGGCTACAGGTAGGCCACGGTGGATTGGTGTCGGCGCATGCCCGTGTTGCCGCTAGTACGAATTGGAATGCCAGGGAGAGGTCGTTAGAGGAAGCCGTGCCATGCACAAGATTATATTAGAACACGTGTACAAAACCCAGATTGATTTATAAGCAGTTAACTTAATTATATTCTAATAATAGGATTTCAAAAAAATAGATATATATTCTAATAATAGGATGGTGTCCAATATTTTTTTCACGCACGCAAGAGATAGGATAAGAGGACGTGCGCACAACAATAGGTTTAATGGCAATCGTGGGTAAATAATATGTAAAATCAGAGGGTTACTTTAACTATTTTTATAATGGCACAAGTGGGTAATTTCTTTATATAAATCACAATAGATCCAATGGCTATTATTAAAGATGATGATTAGAGTCTACAAAATGAAAGGCTAGATGTTTCTAATTATTGTGAGAATTTATAGGATTTATCTTTTTTTTAGCGCGTTTGGTGAGAGTTAACGTGGTGCCTTTATTGGAGCCTCCAATTAGTAATAGTAAGATTCTACTCTCTTCATTTTTAAATTAAAGGGCCGGTTTCTCTAAAATCTAAATAGTGCACATCTTTTAATCTAATATAAATCTATACACGACATGTTTACGTGTACAACAAGGTTGTTTGGTGGAGTTTTCTAACTCTAGCTTGCCTCTTCCGTATACTAATACTAATTGTATGTAGAAAGAACTAACAGCCGATGAAACCACCATTTTTTACAATAGCAAGAAGCTAGACTGTAAACAAGTATGTTTAAAAAAGCATATATCTAGAAAAGACAGAATGGCTTCTAATTTGAAATGGATGATTAGTTATACGGTTGAATCCGTGCATTGCACCTCCCTTTTAGAGATGGAACTAGCAACCTTGGTTAGGTGGGGGCGACATGATGACACATAGGTGTAAATTTCAACAAATCTTTAGTGCTTTTGCATGTGAACAAAAAAAGGTGAATCATTGCATTTTGAAAATATTATGAAAACAAATAGATGAATATTCTTGTTTTTGTGTTATAATTAACAAACTTTATAAGGATGTTTAACAAAGTCTCACTATTTGTTGTTTTTTTTTTTTGGGGGGCACGACCCCTACTATGTGTGTCTCGCAAAAGAATTTTTGAAGCAAAGTGTGAACAAAGAAATAACATGTCTACTCCCTCCGTCCCCGATGTTTGACGTTTGATTTCCGTGCCTCCACCCAATCCTGATTCCCGAGCGTCAAAGTGGTCGGGACAGGGTAGTACTAAAACAACCACCCGTTGTTTTGTCCTTTTTATGTCGTTATCCCTTTTTTCTAGCAGTTTCGACGACATCTATGACGCCCTTTTTGTGGTCGGCCCACCAGAGCTTGCCATGATGGGTGAGTCCTGAGAGGGAGAGAGAGTGGAACCTGAAAGAGTCGGCGACCACAAAGCCGTGAGGAGCAGAGCATTGTCCAAGCCACGTTGAACTTGTGGGCAAGTCCTTATCGTCAAACGGCGGCCCGGTGAGCTTGTGGAGAGAGGCGGAGCCGCCGTGCACTTGTTGTCCGTGACTCATGTGGCGGGGGCCTGGACTTTGGCGAGTGCGTTGGGGGAACGGGGATGCTTAGAGCCATACATATTGGAGCCGCCACAAGCAGGGACGATCGTGGGGTTTCGGGGATGCTTCGCGCCGTATCAGGGATGCCCCACGCCGTATCGGAGCCGCGATTGTCGGCGAGTCGCACATGGCAGATTGGAAGCGAAACACCATGTCACCTAAGGTCCGTCCGTACTAGAGAGCCATTGGATGGGAGAATCAGTTGAATCCGACAGATAAGATGGTGACTTGTGTCTTCCAATTCCTTCGCACTTTTGTAGTACATAGATACATGAGTGACAAACACCATCCTACTTGAGGATAGAGCCACCCTATCAGCACCTGTTAGTTTGGATGCATGGTGGAATACTAGTTATCGCCGAGCTTGCCTTACATCCCTCTTCATTATGTAATCCTTGCCTTTAGTTTTTCTTAGGCAGAGCTCCTTTTCTGAGTGCCCGAGCACTCATTACGATGGCATTGGAGACGGAAGGGCGTGGTAGTATGCATGCCACCATCTGCATCGCCATATATTTTGTGGATTGCCAGTGCCACCGTTCACAAGGTAAGCATTTGGTTTGTTATGTTAGGCCTCTACGGCAGTGGTTCAAATATTTTCTGCCATCGAAGTAGTAATAAACATGTTAATGAGTGGTGGTGGTGAGTATTCGTAACCTACCCGCCGTGGTTAGGGGCAAATCTTTGACCGCACTGCCAGCACAGGATCCGATCAGACGATCCGATCCCCTCGTGCCCACTGACAGCGGGACCGGGACGCCGCAGAAGGCAGTGATGGCACGGCACGGCAGGCTCACCGGCACCGTGGGCCCACATCAACTGCGGCTTACAGGACCCCACTGCCCTGTGACGAAAAGGATGCTCTACTGTACGAACTCACCTTTCTCGTCGCCGCTGGCTCGGTAAAAACGCGCGGTAAAATCGCTTGGCGTCGCCGTCAAGTGAGGCAGAAGAACCAACCGCAAAAGGGCGGGCGGCCACAGGGGCGACCCCACGCTGCCCCACCGCAAAAGCGCATCGCACGCCTCCCCGTACCTCCTCCTCCTATCCCAACCGAGTCAGCTTCAACCTCATCTCACTGACAGATAGAACCCATGTCCACCTCACCGCTCCGGTCCCACCTGTCCGCGACAGGGCCAGGGCGGGACCTCCGAAATAGAAATAGCGCCGGCGGGAGACCCGGCCCCCGTCCCCGCGCGCGCCCGCCGGCGAAGCGAACAGCTCACCGGGGATCGCAACGATCCAGGCTGGCTGGCGCCGAGTCTTGTACCCTAGCGTCCTGCCAGCCTATGATCCCTCGTCACCACCCACTCCTTCCCCACCCAGCCACCCTTTCCTCTCCCTCCTCTCCTCCACTCTCCCCGCCTCCTCCCGCCATTACCGCCGCCCACATTGCCTCGCCTCACCTCCCACCTCGCAGGCACTGCGACGGACCTGCTGCATCCATCTCCAACCTCCCTCCCGGAACCAATGGACCCGTGCCCGTTCGTGCGGGTGCTGGTCGGCAACCTGGCCCTAAAGCTGCCACCACCACCAACCTCCCCTCATCCGCGCCCTCCTCCACCGTCGGCGGCGGCTCCGGCGTGCACCCGACCACGGCTCCCTGCTACGTCCGTATCCGCCTCAACAACCTCCCGTACCAGACCGCCTCCGCGCCCCCTCCTCCCATCCACCGAGGAAGGTCCCGCCTCCTGCACGGGCGCCTTCGCCGCGGCGTTCCACGTCTCAAGTCCGACCTCGACCGCGCCTTCCACGTCTCAAGCCCGCCGCCGCGCTGCTCCTCCTCGGCGCACGACGCCGACGCATGCGTATCGCGCGACTCAAGGTCGCCGTCTACGCCGGTCGCGGAGGTGGCGGGGGTGGGGGTGTGTCCTGCGGCGGTGGGGGAGGTGGTGGTGGAGGGAGGAGGCGGTGGTGGTCGGGCTAATGGGAGGCTGATTGGGAAACTCGTCGTCCCGGTTGATCTCACTGCTGCCTTGGCTAAGCCCGTCGTGTTCCACAGCGGGTGGGTCGCCATCGGGAAGAAGAAGCGGCGCTGGACGGGGAAAAGCGTCGGCGGCGGTGGGAGGGGGGTGGGGTGGGGACGCGCGCAGCTTAACCTCACCGTTCGTGCTGAGCCGGACCCGAGATTCGTCTTCGAGTTTGACGGCGAGCCTGAGTGTTCCCCCGCAGGTGCTTCAGGTGAAGGGGAACATGAAACAGCCCATGTTCACGTGCAAGTTCTCCTGCCGTAGCAACAGCGACCTCCGATCCCGGTCAGTCCTCGTCATCAACACCATTGCAAATCGTCCCACATTGCAATTGAATTCAACAATCGATAGATGCAATTTCTTCCTCTGATAATCTCTCCATGTTTCCATCCAGGTCCATGCACTCTGATCCGGGCGGCGGCGCAACAGGTCCGCGGAACTGGCTAGCGAAGTTGGGTTCGGACCGTGAACGCGCAGGGAAGGAGAGGAAGGGGTGGTCAGTGACGGTGCACGACCTCTCCGGTTCGCCAGTGGCGCTCGCATCAATGGTGACACCGTTCGTTGCATCCCCGGGCACGGACCGCGTGAGCAGGTCCAACCCAGGCGCGTGGCTGATCCTCCGCCCCATCGACGGGACCTGGACGCCATGGGGCCGTCTCGAGTGCTGGCGCGAGCGCGGCGGCGGTGGCACCAGTGGAGACACTCTGGGGTGCCGCTTCGAGCTCGTACCCGACCACACCACCACCGGTGGTACTGGTGGCACTGGCACCGGCGTGTGCGTGGCGGAGTCGGGTGTTCCGACGTCCCGAGGCGGGCGGTTCGCCATCGACTTGACGGCGGCACAGCCGTTCGGGTCACCCGGGTGCAGTCCACGCGGCAGCGGCGACTTCGGCGGCGGGCTCTGGCCGTTTGGCACGTTCCGTGGCTTCGTGATGTCGGCGGATGTGCAGGGGGAAGGCAGGTGTAGCAGGCCCACGGTGGAGGTCGGCGTCGCGCATGTTGGGTGCGCGGAGGATGCCGCCGCGTTCGTGGCTCTGGCGGCGGCCGTGGATCTCAGTATGGATGCGTGTAGGCTGTTTTCGTGTAAGCTCAGACGGGAGCTGTCGGCGTCTCGCGCCGAGCTGCTCCGGTGACCTACAACCTCGGGCGGCATTGGAGGGAGGCCGGGAGGGGGGAGTGGAGGAGGGATGGGAGTTGTGTGATGGCAAAGGAGAGTTTTGGTTGATCGGACGAGCTTGTTTTTCGTTGCTTGTCTGTTAATTTCGTCTTCTACTAGGTGCATTTTTGAAGTCTAGAAGAAGGAAATGATGAAATCGGGGTGATCGAGCGTGAGGGAGAGGTGTTGTGTTGGGTGTTTTTGGGTTCCCAGTGTTGTTTTTTTGGCGGAGGAGAGTGAACAATCTTGTGCTTCTCGTCGTTGTTGCTGGTGCTGCTGCTGCTGCTGCTACCGAAGTGGTAGTTTGAAGCTGTTGTGTTAAATTGAATCATGGAGGGAACAAACCTTGTCATCCTGATCTGTTCTTGTTTGGTCTCTATTTTTTTTGTTTTGCCTGCTGGTTTCTGTATGATTCGCCATTGATGATTCTTTCACTAGTGCCGCCGTCGTCATGTCTCTGATCGACGGTGCAGGGTGCACTGTTCACTCTCAGGCCCGCCCGATGTCTCGTTCTCGTTGTCGAGGAAGGAGACACGACGTCCGAGCTGGAAAAGAGTGACCCAAGGCACATGGGGTGTTGGTGTTGGCTGCCTACTACTCCTAGGCCCTAGGGTGTTGGTGTTTGGTGATGAGGACGGATGCCGGGGGTCGCTTTGCTTTGCTTGCCAGTGTGCAGTTGGGATTGTCGCCACACCACATCCGTTGCCGTCTTTCGTTGCTAGTTTTGCGGTGGCGTGAGCTGTAGCGCACGCCGCTGGCATTGCGGAGCGGAGCGGCGGGCCATGGCTGCCCATTGTTTTTGGCTTCCGAGGAGTAGAGTTGAAGATCTCCGTGCTACTAGTAGGATCCAATGCCATCGCCCATATCATGTCGTCCGTGGCTGGTTGCAATGCAACCATCCACTGTAGCCTAGTAGGACTAGAGTGACGACCAGCAGCACGGTGGTGAGGCGCGTGTGTCCCGTCCCTTTCGTGCAAGACTGGATGCATGGCAGCGGAATAGAGCGTGTCGTGGCCCCCTGCTGTGTCTGTGTGAGCCGGGTGAGCAAAATTGATCGCCCCCGTGCTCGTGCTGTCTGACAGTGCCACCGGCGGGCGCTCTCCTGCTCCTGGTCCGTGGTCCGTCCCGCATGGCGTCGACCCCTGGTCTTGCGTAACCGATCCATCGCAGCGGTCCACAACTGGGCTGCCGAAAGGCCTCCTGTCGGTGACTCTCACAGTGCGGACTCCTATACCTGAAATTTTTATAAAACAGGTTAGTCTATATTCACGGGTAACCATTAAATAACAATATTTTAAAAGTAAATCGTTAATCGAGGGGAAAAAATGGATTCAGAGAGTAGCGATCGTTAAACTGATGCACGTACTATACTACTGGAAGAAAACAGAAATACATTCATGGCGTAGCGTACGTGTTCATGTTCATTGTATCGGTCTACCTTGGGTAATTGGCGCCATTGCAATCTGTTGGCCAGACAACCGGTATCACGCGCGTGCGTGCGTGTGTGTTTCCTATTTTCTACTGTCGGATTTCTTTCTTTCAAATACCTACCTACCTGCTGGTTCATGCACTACAACTAAGCTAAGCAACGACCGGGATGCAATGCAGCGAATCCAGCAACGACCGAGTATGAATATATACACTGCATCATCAAAAAAAATATATACACTGCGGCCGGCCTACAGAGTGGACGGACCAGTATATTAACCAAGTCCAAATACTAGTGCTGTACCAATCGCCGCCACACTACTTGTTAAACATATGCATGCGTACTTTTTATTCACAGTGATTAATCCTCAACAATGCACCATATATGTAATGGTCAGCGGAAAGGTTGATATTGTGACTGATCGAGTACTTCGGATGTCTGAATTTTAAAATGATTTTTTTCAAAAGCGTCCACGTTGGGTGGGCGTGCTTCATTAAGGGAAAATAGAGTCATAATACATCCTTCTAGATCTTTGGCGAGATGTTTGTCGAACTAGGAGGCCGCACACTAACACAAATCGACGGTGGTGGTGATGCAACCGAGCCTAAGCTGCCGCATCGCCGCTCAACCGTTCTTGCGTTTCTCGGTTGCCAAGCGGGGGGATGTTGGTGATGCAACGTATGAAGTTCATCGATGGACGGGTGGAACCCTCGGCGGCGGAAAGAGAGCCTACTACGACAACTTCTTCGGCGAGAACCGCGACCCCTCACGTAAAGAGGCGACGCGTGAGATCTTTCGGGGCTCGCAAGGTGTAAGGCCGACGTGGGCGATCAAGGCGGCGCGCGAGCCACCGTGTCTGATTAACGATGACGACTAGGTTGCATATCTAGCGAGTAATAGCGTTTAATTTCTTACCTCTAGGGAGGATAGAGCTACTTGTATAATTGTATTTCCTCCTAGTGCGTCATTCATGGTGCATATGGTTGTAACTTTCAACATTATTGGTCTTAATATAAAAGACGCACAAACCTTTTACGTGTTCGAGGAAAAAAAATGATTTTAGACAATACTATTATGCAACCAACTAGTACAAGTAAATTATTGTTACTTTTTATTTGTCTTTGTATCATAGTAACATTGTTTACTTGCCCATTAAATCAGCTCAAACTCAAGAGTGTTATAAACCAGGACTACACATGGGCTTCATCTTTTCTTTCTTTTTTTTTTAAAAAAAAGAATAAAATCACCATTGCAGTAAGGAATAGGAGGAGAATACCGAACTCCATTCAAACATGGATTTCCAATGGAGTACCATTCCCGGCGGGCGGCATGGTCCTGGCGTGGCCACAGGATGATGATGTGGAGCACTTACGTCTTAAATCACATGGCGTGGTCTCTGTGTTGGAACCAGGGTTACTGGACTGGCATTGCCCATGGGCCACGACACGGCCTTAGTTTGAACATGAACCGACATATCAGCCCAATCGATCCACATACTCCACAGGAACCTGAACCAGCCCGCCCTGAGGAGCGATTTCAATTGTGGGCCAGATTATCGACGCTCAGCACCTGGGCCGGCATGCCCTCCGAGCCCACCCCCGCTTGTCTCTGTCGTCATAGAATGTGCCTTTCATCAAGTCAAGAAATTTGGTCTGTGCCCGATTCATGGTCCTCGAAAAAAAAAAAAAAGTGTGTATACATGGACTTAATATATGCGGCGTGGACCGTGGAGTGGACTCAGAGCCCACCCCTCTGCACAAGATGCCCTCTTGTAGCTTTCGGTACGTCAAGCCAGACCCACCGGCAAAGGATCATATTCGGATCCCAAGCCTTTATTTCGAGGATCGCACTAATCATCTCCTCTTCTTCTTCTTCTACTGTGTAATCTAAAAAAAAGCATAAGCGTTAAGCCTAAGTTCTTAGCATTTCTTACTAGCTAGTCGTAGCTACCACATTCATCAGTTTCTGTTATTAGGATATAGGGGAATTTGTCTACAGGACATGCAAAGTGATCTTGGTGTGTCTTGCGGACACCGTCTTTCTCCATGTTTGCGAAACACACTTTGCCGTTTGGTGCAATTTGTCCCGTGGACACTAAGGAGAGATAACCTCACCACCAAAACAACGCCATTTGTAAACCATAAGGCCAATGGCTATGAAATTTTAAGGTCAACAAGATATGATAGTTATTTACAAATCATCTAATACTCACTTCCATAGAAAACCTAATTAAGGACGTGATATGACATCAAGAATAATTAAGTCCGCCATATCATGCCTTTAATTAGGTTTTCTATGGAAGTGAGTATTAGATGATTTGTAGATAACTATCACATCTTGTTGCTGTTAAAATTTCATAGCCATTGCTCTTATGGTTTACAAATGGCAGGTGTTTTGGTGGTGAGGTTATTTCTTCTTAGTGTCTACGGGACAAATTGCACCAAACAACAAAGGTGTTCCTAAGAAACATGAAGAAAGACGGTGTCCGCTAGCACACCGATGGATGGCACTTTGGATGTCCTACAGACAAATTCCCTAGGATATATAGGACTCAACACAACTACTGAGCAATTTAATGACCGCTAGTCCAGGTCGGTCTTCTCCGTCCAACAATACATTACTAGATATATAGATGTTGGGGTTAGGTGACCAAGTAATGATTACGGTCGGGTTACTTAAAAGTAAGTCGTGTCAATTTTTATTGTTTGCTAGAGGAAAGGTAAGCAGCAGCATGGAAATGAAACGGCCCATGCATAGCTAGTGGCGCACTGCACCCGGTGTGAAAAGAATTTGTCTTGCGGTGGTGGGAGGGTAAATTAAGTCAACAGTCATTTTTACATTCTTAATGTAGAGGCAGTAACTAAAGTAGAAAAAAAAAAAAAATCAAAGAGTATTTAATCAAAACCAAAATTGTCTAGCATCTCATTATCAAGCGCTGAGCTGCTCGGCCCCCGCCGCTGGAGCTGTGCGGCCACACCGGTGCCGAGCCCCAGCTCCGCCTCACCCCTACGACCAGTGCCACGCGCGACGGGCGAAGATGGAGGCGCTCGAACCCGAGCGGGTCAGCTCCGCCCCTTAGATTTGGAGGAATGAAACGAACCCACATCTTGAGGGAATATTTCACCTTGGAGCCAACCTAACCCTCCCGTTTTTCATCCAAATAGCCGCGGGGGGACGGGTCTGCTCCGACCCAGCTTGCCCCGCTCTCGAACCAAACACACAGATAGAATTTCTATAATCATTCGTTTATTGTCATGTTACCAAATCATGTGGATGTCTTGTCAGTGCAAAAAGAATAACAGCGTGTGCTGACCGTGAAATCATAGGAAGGACTCATGCAGACTTAATCTGGCTCATTATATATGTAGACCACGAGTCATTACATATATATTGTTATATACAAAGTAGTAATAATCAAAGTGAGGGTAAAGCAAAGCCACCAAGGGAGATTAATCAAACCAAAAGTAAAAGCAAAGGCAAAACCTAACAATCGAACGGTATCATGTTTAGAGGGTATTATTGGAGGTTGTGGGCCATTGGGGGTCAGGATTAGACGGACAGAAGAGTCAAAGGGTCAAAAAATGGACCGATAGGTTCTTTACATGACAAGAGGGCGTTAGTTGTACAAACATTTTCCAAGCCGGGACCAGCAAAACCCATGTCATATGCTTTTAGTGATGAAAAAACTATCCTAGCTGGATAGTTATCCAGCATGTTGTATGTACTCCGGCATCAAAGGCAAAGTATAGCTAGAATGCATATATGCCCCACTACTGCTCTCTTTACAGTGGGAATACACGAGGAACATCAGGACCCAGGCACCCAGCAGCTCATGTTTCCAAAGCTGCTCAATATATAAGCATCCACAAGACCACAAGGGAACATCGATAAATTCTCAACGCACCGTCTCGTGGATTTCACATTTGTAAGTGGATATCTTGCTTACTAATCATCTCAAGGTCTTTCAATTACGTGCCCTTCTTCTTCTGTATATATATATATATATATATATATATATGTTCTGTAACTTAATTTTCCTTTTGCCATAATTTAAATCCCGTACCATGAATGTTCCTTACATAATAACAAGTTCTATTGTCGGTTTTTACTCAATAACTTGTTCTGATGTTGAAATTTGGCATTCAGCTAGACTATGGCCCGGAACAATGCCACCACATCAATCTGCTACAACGATGCTGCGCTACAGAAGTGTTCCTCAAACATCAGTTGCACTCAAGAATTCTTGGGAGCCTTCAATGAGATCATGGGAGGGGAAGATGTGGCAGGTGAACATGCTGATAGTCATGGACGCGTTCTTGGCGGGAGTCATAGTTGTTATCGGAGCTTATGCTCAGCGATATCGCTACCACCCCTTAACGCGCTTCATCTTCCTTGGAGCTACAACTTTGTTCCTACCCATCATCTCCTATGTTGTCTCCACCATTGGCGCCAACACCAATGATTATATCAATCATGATAATGTGTTGGGAACCTTGACGACAGCAGCAACCTGCCATGGAGGTTTTCATCAGTTTACAGTTGTATCATGGGCATTTCTTGTTCAGATTGTGGTGATCAATACCAGCGTAATAGTCGCTGTTGATGACAGAGAAGGTCGGAACAAAGGACCTCGAATCCAGCTGCTTGTTCAAGGTATCTGGACCCTTTACCTTGGTGTCAGTGTCATGGGCCCAATTAATTCCAACAAGTGGCAATTTCACCTTGAATTGATGCTTTTTGCTGTGATTTTTGCTAAACTTGTGTTAAAGTATTATGCATTTGAGAAGGCCCGTCAGTCCTTGGCATTTGGACGTAATCCTCGTCTTATTTCTGGGTACATGAAGCATCTACAACTACAAGAAGCAAGTGAAGTTGGTGATCCATGGGCAGGTTTGGATGTACATCCTCCTCCGCTCTTGGTTATGGGAGAAGAGGATATTCAAGTGGAGAAGAAGCCTCATGGGTATGTGTGCAAAGATCTCTCAAGAGGAACATTAATCAACAGAACTGGCTTATTAGTAACCTTTGACAAGGTTTGGCAGTTGGATGACATGCTTGCTACATCAAGACCACAACTAAAAGACATATGCTTGTCATTCTCATTGTTCAAATTGTTGAGATGTCGGTTTGCAAGGTACGAGTTTGCTAATGCTGGGTCTATGAGGGCCCTAAAGATTTTCTTGATGAGCTTGTTGCTGGAACATGGCAACCATTCAAGGGTATTTGGGGTGATTGCAGATGAACTTTCTTTCATTCAAGATTACTACTACTCATCACTTTCAGTTTCTTATTCCAAATATTGGTTGCCCATCTTGAGTGTCAGTACCTCACTCTTGAGCATACTTTACTGCCTTGTGGCTGCATCATTCATCATCAAGGGTCTTGTATTGAAATGGGAGCCCAAATATGAGCATCAGATGCGCTGTCATTTATGGTGCAGCGAAAGGCACTTGATAAGCGACATGCAGAGAAAACATTTTGGACCCTTTCTCTTTGATGATGTTCCTTTATTTTTTCTTCTGGTGTTAGTTGTGATGGCGGAGGCGAAGTACATAGCGTCCTACATTTGCTCTAACTGGACCAAAGTAGTTCTCATCTGCCACTATATCAGACATGCCTCTTTGCAGCAATCTCTCCGGGTGCAGAAATGGTTTATCCTTTTGTTGAAGTGCAAATGGGAGCTAATGAAGCATTGGGACGAAAAAATGGGCCAGAGCTCAGTATTGGTGGTTCACCCCAGAACAACCCTACTTGTTCTTCTCAGACGTCTCCTGGGTCTCCCGGACCTAGATAGGAGTGTGAAGATACCAGAAGCAGTGAAGGTATGCCTTATCGATACTTTGACACATTACATCAGCACTGGGCAACCATTCAGCAATGGTACAAATTCTCTACTCCTGAGCCGATTCGGTGGTGAAAGGTTCCTGTGGGCTTGCAGTAGTAGCACCGGTATATCTGATATCATACTTACATGGCACATCGCCACATGCATCCTTGAGGTGAGGCATCCATACCAATGTGGCCAAGAGCATGATTCTTGGCCCTATCTGAATTACAAGATTGCTGCTACTCACCTGTCACGCTACTGCACATACCTGATGGCCTGGTCTCCGGATCTGCTTCCTGATCATGAAGAATGGAGCACCAGCCTATATGAGATGGTGAAGAATGATGCCAAGCGTGCCCTCTCAGTGTGTAGCTGTACTGCAGTGGGACCAGAGGCCGAGTATGAGCAGGTGATCCAGTTGCTGAGTATCAATCCCAGGCACGAAGTGGTCAATAAAGGCGTCGTGCTTGGAAAGCAACTGGTGGAGCTGATGGAAGGTCAGGAAATTGCATGGATGGTGCTGGCAGAATTCTGGTCGGAGATGATCATGTACATCGCTCCCTCGGACAATGTGAGAGGTCATCTGGAGGCCATTGCACGGGGTGGTGAGCTGATAACACTGCTCTGGGCATTGCTCTCCCATGTTGGGATCATAAGTCGGCCTGGCGATGCTGCCGGCACAGCTACTAATGATGCTGCTTCTTCTGCTTGACATCGATAGATTGCTCTAGTTTCATGTATGGTTTGCAATGCTAGCTTTTACTCTCTTCTGTCCTTAAAATCTTGTGAACCCTGATCATTGTTGTGTTAGTTGTTCCACCCTCACTCTCAGTGGAGTCCCTCTCATTGAGTTTGCGTGTACTTTTCCGGACTAGCCTGGACTGGTCAAACTATAATGTGATGATGATGGTTGGGATAACAAACAACCTTCGTTTGGACTTGTATAATACATATTCCCTCTGTCCCTTTTTAACTCTCGTTCTCACTTTTCAAGAAGTCAAACATACTCAACTTTTATCACATATATATATACAAGAAAATATTAATATCCATGCTACATAATTAGTAACATTATACAGATTGCTGAATTTATTTCCATAATATACTTATTTGAACATATAAATGTTGCTAATATTTTCTACGAACCAAGTCAAACTTAAGACATTTTGACCAGCATGATGATGACACTTAAAAAGGGACATAGGGAATACGTGACAAATGACAAAAAAAAATACTTGTTGGAAATAACAATAATTTAGTGATGAATAAAATAATTCCGGTACTGAGAAAAGGTGTAACAATATGTATCATAGGAGTGTGATTCATCAAAAACAAATCTATCTCAAATACATATTCTAGTAGATCATAAACCAAAGAAACTAGCACTATGATGTAAGGCAAACTCAAAGCTCCTAACGCTAGTATTGTTGGTTGGAAGAAATTGCGTGAAAAGTTGTTGAAATTTCATAGACACGCATTTCACTCGCACATTTTTGTATTAATAAGCTAGTGTTTTCAACACTCTAGGCTCTAGCTAGTAACATCAATTTAGTATTAAAGAAATCATGTATAATAAAAAAATGGTGGTTGATGTCTTCTCACAACAAAGCGAAATACACCGTCCTCACGGACGCTGAGGTTCCAGCCACACGCTCAACGGCAAGGTGGAGAAGAATGGGCAGGCTGGCTTAAAAAGTTTTTTCGTGAACCTTGTCTACTTGGTTTAAGTCCTTGTATTTGATAATTTATTCGTGATTTAAGATATTAGTTTTTTAGTGGTAGACGATGTGCATCAATCTTAAGCTTAGTTAGTCCGAACTTTCGAAGGCGTTTACAGAAATAGAATGTGTGGTGCTAAGCGTGTGCGAGAGTATTTCACGGTAGTTTCCACAATCCTAATACAAATCAATTACTTTGGGTGAAGCAAAGACGCCGGTACGCTTCAGTATATGATTGGCATGGAATGTCCACGCTCTTATCTTCAAACATAAACTTTTGTGGGGATGAGATCGATGACTTTCTGGAATACATCATCGAGCAACGTAACTCGAGCAACGTACTGTATTCCACAAAGTCAAATCGTGTAGCAAATAGCAATAATGCTCCATATATATTCCAAGCAGGCAAACCCAATAATGGGTCAAGTCAATGCCTCTTGATTCTTGAACCCTGGCATCTAGGAAAAGACATAGAAAGAACCGCCAGAAGCACTATATATATCCTCCTTCATGATAAGCCATCATCATAGCAGTTTGCTGTACTTATTCACGGCTCCTATCTGCATCCATCAGGTCATACATACAAATTAAAGCCGTTTTCAATACATAACCATTCACATCACGAGACATCAATTCCCAGCAGCATAGCAGCGGCATACCACACAGCTGTAAGTGGAGATCCCTCTTTCCACCTATCAAATTAGAACCAAGAAGCATCTGATGACTTCAATCAGTGTTACCTTTTCATTTTTAGGCTTTAAGATTTTGCATTGTACATTTCCATTGGAGCATTAAAATAAAAGCTAGCGGGTATACTTATTTCTATGCCAACTTTGTTCTGTTGTTAGGACTTGGCGGTCATCTAAGCTTATGGCTGGGGTGAATTCCACCACAGTTTGCTTCGACGATGCTTCACTGCAGCAATGTTCCTCGAGCATTAGATGCTCTCATAAATCAGTGTCAGCCTTCCAAAATACCATGGGAGGGACCTTGTGGCGGGTTAACATGCTGGTACTCACTGATGCTGTTCTAGCTGGAGTAATTGTTGCAATTGGCGCCTTTGCGCAGCGGTACCGCCATCACCCCTTCACAAGGTTCATCTTTCTTGGAGCCACTACCTTGTTATTGCCTATTACGTCGTACGTCGTGTCCACAATCAGCACCACTACCAATGATTATGTCAACAACAAAAACCTTGCAACTTTGGCAGCATCATGCCGTGGAGGTTTTCATTATTTTACAGCCGTAACATGGGCATTCCTCATTCAGATCACGATGATCAACACTAGCGTAATAGTTGCTGTTGACGATAGGGAAGGTCGCAACAGAGGTCCACCTATTCAATTGCTGTTTCAAGGTCTCTGGACTGTCTATCTTGGTGTCTATGCCATGGGCCCGATTATGAACGATATCTGGCAACTTTACCTTGAATTGATGCTTTTTGCTATCATTTGTGCTAAAATTGTGTTAAAATATTATGCATATGTGAAGACCCGGAAATCCTTTGCATTTGGGCGTAATCCTCGTCTTATTTCTGGGTACATGGAGCAACTACAAGAAAATATTCAACCCAATGGACCATTGGTAGGTGAGGGTCCTCCTCCACTATTCGTTATGGGAGAACAAGCTGAACTGCAAGAAATAATTCAACCCAATGGACCATTGGTAGGTGAGGATCTTCCCACTCCTCTCTTGGTTATGGGAGAACAAGATAATAATGTGGATATATGTCCTCATGGGTATTTTGTCAACAATATAATTGGCTTAGTGACCTTTAACCAAGTTTGGCGGTTCAATGATAATGATGAGGTCTTTCGGTCGGTGCCACGCTTAAAAGACCTGTGCTTGTCATTTTCATTGTTCAAATTGTTGAGATGTCGATTTGCCGAGAATGCCAATGATAGATCTGTGGCGACTCTTAACTTTTTCGGAACTTTTTGTTGAGAGATGGCAACCATGAAAGGTTCTTCCGTGATTGCGGATGAGATTTCTTTCATTCGAGATTACTACTACTCATCACTTCCAGTCTCCTACGTGAAGTATTGGTTGCCTATCTTTAGTGTCGAGTATTTCCCTCTTGAGCATAACTTACTGCATCTTGGCTACAAGATTCATCATAATGGGACACACATCTAATTGGAAGACTAAATATAGCCATCAACTCTGCGTTGTCATTTCGTGCAATGAGAGGCACTTGATAAGCAATAGACAGGACAAAAATTTTGGATCCTTTTTGTTTGATGACATTTCCTTATTTTTTTTCTTATCACAATAGTTTTTGTAGCGAGGTGGTGTACATAGCATCCTATATTTTCTCTAATCGACCAAAGTAGCCCTCACCGCCACTATATAAAACCATGTTGCTTTCCAAAGATTCTCTTTGCATGAGGAAATCTTTTGGTTTTCTATTGCGATGCAAGTGGAAGCACATGAAGCATTGGGATGAAAAAAATGGGTCGAGTTTAGTGTTGGTAGTTCACCCCGGAACAACCCCACTTGGTCTTCTCAGCGCCTCTGCGTCTCCCGGACCTAGATAGGAGTGTGAAGATGCCAAATGCCGTGAAGGAGAGCATCATTCATATTTTGCGGTGCTACAAACATGAGTGGCACCGATTGGGCAAGGGGCACGGAATCTCTCCGCAACAGACATAGGGAAGAAGATTTCTCAAGTTCTGCAATAGCAACAGCAGACGAGATACTATACTTACATGGCACATCGCCACTTGCATCCTTGAGTTAGACCATCCAAAGATACCAAGATGATCAAGAACAAGGTGTTCGCCCAATTTGAAACACAAGGATACTTTGCTACTCACCTTTCCCGATCTGCACATACCTAATGGTGCGGTCCCCGGATCCGCTTCCGATGCCGATGAATGGAGCAAGAGCCAATATGAGTCTGTCAAGAAGGATGCTAAGTGTGCCCTGGTGGGGTTCAATGCATTGGCACGGGAGTCTGAGTACGAGCAGGTGGTCCGATTGCTAAGTGACAATTCTGTAACAAATGATGTTCTTAGGAATGGTGTGACACTTGCATTGCAATTGGTGGAGCTGACAGAAAGACAGGCATGGATGATCCTAGCCAAATTCTGGTCAGAGATGATCCTGTACATCACTCCTTCGGAAAATGTCGAGGTCACTTGGGGGCCATCGCACGTGGTGGCGAGCTGATAACACTTCTCTGGGCCTTGCTCACACATGCTGGGATCAGGCGTTGGCCTGCTGACGCTGGTGGCGCTGCTATTGTGTAGAGCTGTTTTTCAAAATTGGTAGATTGGTTTCCATGTATACATGGTCTGTAAATCAGTATATGGTTTCTATGTATTGTGTCCACCTTTTGTACTCTTATAAATCTTGATCATGGTGTGTCAATTGCCACTTTTATTGATTGATAGGGAAGATGTGGATTCAGCTAGACTGCTATTACTGGGTTGTTCTAACTTGTTATACATAGTATATAAGCACTGAGTGTGAGCAATGAATTACTTGTTATTACTGGTGACAAGCTGACAACCAAGGCTAACTGCAGCTTAACCTTGGATGACTGCTACCATATGGGGTTCCTAGACATTCATCCCAAGCCTGTGTTCATTTTCACCCCTGTCCTCTGCATCTCTGACTAATTGAGCGGCCTGCTCTTTCCACAGCTACAGGGCAGATGCATCCGTCAGCATTAGTCTCTGCCACCAGGATGGAGCATATTCAAATCCTCCATATCACATCAGGATTCATTAGGCGAATATATACCCATTTCCAGTCACCAAACCCACATGACAGTCGTGCTAAGACAGAAGGATAATATTTGGAGAGAAGACAGCAAGCACAAGCGCGCAACAGGTATTTGACAATCAGGCAGCCCAAGGCCAGATGGAATTTCAACAAATGCTGGCACGGGCCTGCAGTGAATCAATGCTCCACTTGGAGAAGCTACAGGGTAATGTAAAGCAACAGAAGCTCTCTGGGAATTTAGGAGCTTGCATTGTGGGCTTGCATATTTGAGACTCTGTTTTTGCCAGACTCTGTGTCTAGTTGTTTCTCTATGTTAGGCTGGTTTATGTCATGTAAAAAAGGCTGAAATTTGGTGTGATATCTTTCATTTTATTATTGCTGACAAACTGAGAATCAAGTATAGGTAACTTTTTAATAAATTTGAGTAGAGGCTCACACCCCTCCTGTTTCATAAAAAAAAAAAAACTGACAACCAAGGCTTGGCCTATGGTAGTATTTATCTAAGGTTAAGCTGCAGCTAGCTCAACTATGGCGGATCCAGAAATAGAGCAAAATGGGGCGCTAAATCATTGAAGGCTAGAAATCATACTAGCAGCACACCAAAAAATATAAAAATTTTATTTATGTAACAAAAATTAATGATGTAAAACAACAGATTTGAACAGAACAAGCTTACCTTCCTCGTGAAAATTAACTCAGTTTCCCATATACATCAGCACGCCGACCGGCCGGCTACATTCTTCAATTCTTTTCCCGTTCGATTTCTGCACCAAACTTTCATACGGTTCACCGTATATAAAGCACCAAAAAAAAAGTGGGAAAAGGCGAATAGGGTTGTAGACACACCTTTGACCTGTGCTGTCAGCCTCGTTACGAAGCAAACCTCCTCTGCGTCAAAACGTCGAAAAGCCAGCGCGCGCAATGTCCACCATCCACCACTAGCGTTCCCCTCGTCATCGCCGACGCCGTCTGACGCAGAGAGCAAGCAACTGGGATCCTCGAAGACGGATTCGGACCTCGTCGGAGCCTCGGAGGACCGACGGCAGGAGCTGGAGGCGGAGGCGGGCGTCAGACGCCGACGCCGACGCCGACGCGGACGAGGCGAGCGGGATGGGCCCGGCTGATGCGGTGAACGGTGATGGGCTGGGGCCAAGTGGTTGCGAGTTGGGCCTTGAGGAGGCTGTTGGGCTGGATCTGAAGATTTGTCCTAAGTTTTTGGCCCACGACCGGGACTAGCTGTTCATCTGCACCCCTGTCCGGCCTCTACTCTCTTGCCACAGGACTGTCTCTGGCACGAGGATGGAACAGAGGAGTATTCAAATCCTCCATACAGAATCAGGATTGATTAGGCCAAAGATCAAAGATTTCAAGACAAGACATGCCAATCGCCTAGACGCCGTCAGGGAAGTTCATCTTCGCCGCCGGCGACGGTAACCCATCCATCTACCGCTTGATGTTTTCGTTTTTTTTTTTTTTTTTTCGGGTTCTTGGAGCCGGCGGACGGCAGCCGCCCCACTGGCCGGCCGTAGCGCTCTGGTGTGGCCGCCCCTGAGATTGAGATTCCCCTGGCTGGCTGCCGGCCTCCCTTTTAGGTGTCCCCTGTGGCCTATGATGCCCTGCCGCCCGTGGCCTGCTGCTGGCTAGGGTTATGATGTTGACCTTGAGTGCTCTGGTTCAGTTAACTACTTGTGTGTGCACAGTTCGTTTTGTAAAATGCAGTAACCAAACATCAATTATAGCTTTATCATGCTAATCACAAATGTACCACCAAAATTTCAGGTACCCTGCTCTCCTAATTGAACTTTTGTATGAAACCTCCTAATTATTCAACTAAAATATAATGAAATAACTCAAGCCAAATTACCTTCCTAGTTTCAGCTCAAATGAATTACAGTACTCAAGGCTTTGCTGTGGTCAGTCAACTCAATGTAAACAGCAAACAAACTCAACTTAATCAATAACAGTAAAAAATAAATATCATAGTGCTAACAGTAAAATTAAATATCATACTGAAGATAACAGTAAAAATTCAATATCAGACTGCTATCTACCTATTGCGTGCATGATCTTGTGTTGCATGCTGCTGGGCTGCTTGTACTGCTTGCCGGCAGATGGTGCTTGCCAGCAGGTACCCTGTACTGGCCGGCTGATTGCACTCTGAAGATAAAACAATATACTGATTACAGAGGATAAAACAATGTACTGATTACACAATGAAGATAAAACAATATAATGCTGGCAGGGAGGCGGCGGCGGCAATGCCCGACCCCGTGTGATGTCTTGTGAAAAAAAACATGTCACAAAAAAAAATCCTTGTGGGACTAAAATTTGATTTTTTGGAAGTGGTTTATTGGAAACTCTTGGACATGGACTTCCTTTTCTTCTCCCAGTACCCTTTTAGAGTAGGATAACTTTATGTTTTTTGGAAGGAAAAATAGGGTACTCTTGGAGGTGTTCTTGCACTCAAGTATGTATATGATTGGTCATGGAAAAAGAAGTGGTTCTTCGTGAAACATGTGGCAGGGCCATGAGTTTTCCATTAACCTGTACCCTGACCAAGTCACCTCACCTCGTCACTCCCGACCAAGTCACCTCACCTGGCTGCCATAAAACAATGTACCCTGTCTGAATCCAAGTGTTCCCTTCTTCGATGTTCTCGTCAACAACCTCCAGAGACTGTCTTATCTTCAGACATGCACTTAATTTGCGCGGTGAGATCGATGATGTCTTTAACCCAATGTCTCTTGAACCCTGGCATCTATCAGAGGAAACTATAACCAGCAGCACATACTTGCAAATTAAAGCCGTTCAATACATAATCATTCAAATCACAAGACATCAATTTCCAGCAGCAGGATTTATCAACAAAAAAATCCCAGCAGCAGCAGGCAGCGGCATAGAACAGCTGTAAGTGGAGATCTCTCTTTCTATCTATCAAAGTAGGACCAATTTTTTTGCCACTTTTTATGCTTTGATTGATTTTTTCAGGGGCACCTGCCCCTTCAGTTTCATCCGAAAAAAATAGACCATTAAGCATCTGACTTCTCTGCAGCAATTTTAAGATTTTATCTTATTAAGATTTTTGCATTGTTATTTCCACTGGGGCATAAAAGCTTGCTGACTATAGTTGTTTTTGTGCCAACGTTTTGTTCTATTGTTGGTGTTTGGCAGTCAGCTAAGCTTATGGCTGGGGTGAATTCCACAATATGCTTGGACGATGCTTTGCTGCAGCAATGTTCCTCGAACATTAGATGCTCTCATGAATCAGTGGCAGACTTTCAGAAGACCATTGGAGCAATTTTGTGGCAGGTTAACATGCTGGTACTCACTGATGCTGTTCTAGCTGGTGTACTAGTAGCAATTGGCGCCTTCGCGCAGCGGTACCGCCACCACCCCTTCACAAGGTTCATCTTTCTCGGAGCCACTACGTTGTTATTGCCTATTACGTCGTATGTCGTGTCTACAATCAGCACCAATACCAATGATTACGTCAACAACAAAGACAATGCAACTTTGGCAGCATCATGCCGTGGAGGTTTTCATTATTTTACAGCTGTATCATGGGCGTTCCTCATTCAGATCATCATGATCAACACTAGCGTAATAGTCGCTGTTGATGACAGGGAAGAAGGTCGCAACAAAGGCCCCCCTGTCCAGTTGCTTTTTCAGGGTCTCTGGACTGTCTACCTTGGTTTCTATGCCATGGGACCTATTACGTCCGATATCTGGCAACTTTATCTTGAATTGATGCTTTTTGCTATCATTTGTGCTAAAATTGTGTTAAAATGTTATGCATTTGTGAAGGCCCGGAAATCTTTTGCATTTGGGCGCAATCCTCGGCTTATTTCTGGGTACATGGAGCAACTACACGAAGCAATTCAACCCAATGGACCAATGGTTGGTGAGAATCATCCTCCTCCACTCTTGGTTATGGGAGAACAAGATAATAATGTGGATATGCGTCCTCATGGGTACTTTGTCAATGCAATTGGCTTCGTGACCATTGACAAGGTTTGGCAGTTGAATGATGAGGTTTTCCGGTCAATGCGGCAGTTAAAAGACCTGTGCTTTTCATTTTCATTGTTCAAATTGTTGAGATGTCGATTTGCAAGGTACGAGCACGCCAATGATAGATCTGTGGAGACTCTAAACTTTTTCTGGAACTTCTTGCTAAGAGATAGCAACCATGAAATGGTCTTCCAGGTGATTGCAGATGAGCTTTCTTTCATTCGAGATTACTACTTCTCATCACTTCCAGTCTCCTACTCGAAGTATTGGTTGCCTATGTTGAGTGTCAGTATCTCACTCTCGAGCATAACTTACTGCATCTTGGCTACAAGGTTCATCATCATGGGCCTCCTGTCGGATTGGAACAGTAAATATAGACATCAGCTGCGTTGTCATTTCCGGTGCAACGAGAGGCAATTGGTAAGCAACAGTCAGGACAAAAATTTTGGATCCTTTTTGTTTGATGACATTTCTTTATTTTTTCTCATCGCACTAGTTGTGATAGCGGAGGTGAGATACATAGAGTCCTACATTTTCTCCAATTGGACCAAAGTAGCCCTCATCTGCCATTACATAAACCATGCCACTTTGCAGCATTCTGTTTGCATGAGGAAATGTTTTGGTTTTTATGTTGGGACGCAAGTGGAAGCTCATGAAGCACAGTCATGAAAAAATGGGCCAGAGTTCAGTGTTGGTAGTTCACCCCAGAAGAACCCCACTTGTTCTTCTCAGGCGTCTCCTGCGTCTCCCAGACCTTGATAGAAGTGTAAAGATACCTGATGCGGTGAAGGTCAGCATCTTTGATACTTTGCGGCGCTACAGGCAGCACAATTGGTACCGATTGGGCAATGGCACAGAATCTCTACGGCACAGCCCAGTAAGGAACAGATTTCTCTTGTTCTGCAGTGGAAACAGCACATCTGATACTATACTTACATGGCACATAGCCACATGCATCCTTGAGTTGTACTATCACGGTCAAGGACAAGGTTTTCAGGCTGATTCCAATCACAAGGTTTCTGCCACTCACCTTTCACGGTACTGCACATATCTAATGGCCTGGTCCCCAGATCTACTTCCAGATGATGATGAATGGAGCAAGAGCCTATATGAGGCAGTCAAGGAGGATGCTAAGCGTGCCCTGATGAGGTTCAGTGCATTGGCACCAGAGTCTGAATACGAGCAGGTCGATTGCTAAGTGACAATTCTTTGAAGAATGAAATTCTCAGGAATGGTGTGAGGCTTGCAGAGGAATTGGTGGTATTGACAGAAGGAGAGGCATGGGAGATGCTGGCTGAATTCTGGTCAGAGATGATCCTGTACATCGCTCCCTCGGAAAATGTCAGAGGTCACTTGGGAGCCATCGCGCGGGGCGGCGAGCTGATAACACTTCTCTGGGCCTTGCTCACACATGCTGGGATCATGAGATGGCCTGCTGACGCTGCTATTGCTTAGAGCTCATTTTTCGATATCGATAGGTTGGTTTCCATGTATATATTGTCTGTAGATCAGTATATGGTTTCTCCTCTGTATTGTGGTCTCCACCTTTTGTACTCTTAAATCTTGATCGTGGCGTGTCAACTGCCACTTTTGTTGATTGATTGATGGGGAAGTTGTGGATTCAGCAAGATTGCAATCACTGGGCTATTTTTAACTTTTTATGCATAGCAGTATAAGCATGGATGCTTGTTATTACTGGTGACAAACTGACAACCAAGGCTAACTGTAGACCTTAGATGGCTACTACAATATAAATGAGTTGATGGACATTCATCCCAAGTCCGTGTTCATTTTCACTCCTGTTCTCTGCATCTCTGATAAGTTGAGCGATCTGCACTTGGCAGAGTTAAAGGACAGATGCACGTGTCAACATTAGTCTCTGCCGTGAGGATTATACATATTCAAATCCGCCATACCGCATCAGCTAGGATTCATTAGGCGAAAATCATAGATAAAAGATTTGAAGCCTGCGCCTGGCAATCAGCATATATACTCATTTGAAACCACCAAACCCACATGACAGTCGTACTAAGAAGGAATTTTACAATCAGCCCACGGATTCAGGAATTTCAATGAATGCTGGCACTTATTGGTTCAGGCTGCCACGCTTGGCATCAGGACCAGATGCCCAGTTTGTGCCGAAAAACAGACCTGTGAAACAACTCGTTTTAAAGGGATTATTTTATTCCAAAAGCCAAAGTCCAAAAGAAAACATTCATATTTCATAGCATACAAATGGTTTTTAAAAAAATGCTATATAAGGCACTATACAAGGTTTACTTTGAAAGACTTCTTGCGCACACAAGTACAAGTACAATAATTAGTATCCTCGCAAAAAAAATTACAATAATTAGTAGTGCCAATCTACTTGTACCTTTTTACCACCAGTTTATCTCCCACCCGAGAGGTCGGTAAGTGTGCCACAGCTCGTCGTTGCTGCTTGTGACATGATGTATGAATCAAACCCTTCACTTTGCATAAAGAATTGCATACCAAGGGCCAAACTTTCTGGCATTTGCTCTGGCAACTTCATGTCTCCATCAAGGTACTGCATGACTCGTCGCATGGTAGGCCTAGAATCAGGAACCGGATGGGAACATAGCAACCCTAACTTCAGCACCAAGATAGTCTGGTTAATGTCAAACTCATCTTGTATCCTTGGGTCTACTACTTTTGTTAGTAGTCCTTTCTGCCATTTCTCGAGTACCCAATCGACCAACATAGATACTCCATTGTTCTCTCTGTTGTGTTCAACAGGTCTTCGCCCACAGGCGACCTCGAGAAGAAACACTCCAAATGCAAACACGTCAGTGATAGGGGATGCCTTTCCGGTACGCGCCAACTCAGGCGCTATGTAGCCCATGGTGCCAACAACATGTGTGGTTTGCGCGTCAATTCCATGGTCATACAACTTTGCTAAACCAAAGTCACCGAGTCGTGCATTCATCTCATTATCAAGGAGGACATTGCTTGCTTTAATATCTCTATGGATAACAACTTGGTCCCACTCCTCATGAAGGTAAAGCAATCCTGAAGCCATGCCTTTGATGATATGAAACCTTTGCACCCAATTGAGAGATGGCTTGCCATCTTTAACATACAAATACTTGTCAAGGCTTCCATTTGGCATAAATTCATAAACCAAAAGAAGTTCACCTCTTCTTCGACAATAGCCAAGTAACGGCACTAGATTGCGATGCCTCATACGGCCGATACTAACAACCTCAGCTATAAACTCTTTGATACCTTGTCTTGACTCATGGGACACCTTCTTCACTGCGACCGCCAGTTTGGACACTGGAAGAATCCCTCTGTACACACTCCCAAACCCCCCTACACCAAGCAGGTGCTTGCTCTTGAAACCTTGTGTTGCACTGAACAAGTCCTTGTATGAGAAACGATGCGGCCCAAACTCGACTTCCCAATCCTCTCGGAGCTCGGCATACTTTAACCGTGTCCACATAAGTTTGAAGATAGCAACAGCTACCACAAGAATGAATACTGCAGTTGCTATTGGTATGATGATTTCCATGATCTTAGAAGAATTATTTGAACCTTGATGGGGCAGCTTAGGTAGCTTGTCTACATCAATACCTGGAGCAGATTGATTCATAGCAAAGCTCCATCCAAACACATAGTGCTGTGAATCAATACTGCCTGTTGTCGACGAGAAGCCAACATATGCTTGGTCTGTGAGCACTGTTGATAGGTTGTAGGTTGTTAAGATAAGTGGCCTCATGGGTTTGGACATCTTGAGAGGAGCAATGGTCACACTTATCTCAGTAGTCACTTCATCATACTCTACCCACAGTTGCATTGGCTCATGGCTATTCAGTGTCATGTTATGAAAATTACCTTGCCTGTCATCATAGTACCCGGTGTAGTTGGATCGCACCGAGCTGATGTCGTTAACATCGACACCGATGTGATTGTCGCTGATGTCCTGGAACTCAGTATTCTGGATGGTGTCGAGCTCAACGGCAAAGATGTGATTGCTTGCATTGCCCCTATTCTGTCTATTGAAGAGCCCTAGGAATCCCCTTGTACCCGAGGAAGAGAGGTTTGTGCTTGGGGAAATGAGGAGGGCCATGCCATGGGAGCTCAAGTTCGGAGCGATGGAGAGAATGGCAAACACAAAAGTGACAGAGAAAGACTGCACCTTGCCACCGGGAGCCTTATGGAACCTCAGCTGCTCAGGGTGGAACGCGTGACCTTTGCGCTCCCCGTTGCCACTACTCAGTTGGAGGAGGCCACTGGACGTGATGGTCGCCATGCCATCAAGGGTGAGGTTGGCACCATTGAACCCGGTGTAGATGAATCCGGCATCGTCAATGCTCGAAGTGGCCTGATTGATGCCAAGAAAGAGCGACGGTAGAAGCAACAAGAACAGTGTGTGCTGCATCATTGCATATAGCTATGCTAGAGTGTGCAACGAGCTTAGCTCTAACAAGAAGGATAAACTCAACTGCACATACGGGAGCCACATATATAAAAATATCTTGTGGTGTACAGGCCGAGAGTGCAGTTCAATTATACAAAAAATGAAAACTGCATGAAAATGAAACCTTTCAGGTGGTCGACCAACCAGTAGCACTTAGATGTTGATGTACCTTGTTCGCCAGGCACGATCGATGTCGACAGAAAAGACAAGGGGGATTAGGACAAAGGTAGAATTCTATTTTGCAAGTTGTCTTGTGTCATTTTTAAGCGTGGTGCTGTTGTTTCAAAAGGCGTGCCCCAGAAAGGCTGACAACCTGAAATGACTCGTGTGGAGAACCTTAATTCCTTAGAATCGAGGGAATGTGGATGGCAGGATTCTTGCTTGTCATAATCATGAGTTGGATCAATTCAAACGTTGAACTTCTGCTTAAATCTAAACCACGAACCGCCCCCTCCAGCCCCCCGTTGCTCCCCTCCAGGGGCGACTCGGCGGACCCCCCCCTTTTGCCGCCGAGCCTCCCTCCCCCACGCTCCAATCCCCGGCCGTCACGGAGCTCGACGCCGGCTGCCGGCAGAGGGCAAGGATGGTGACGGCTAGGTATTCTTCCCGCTCCCGCTCCCTACCTCGTCTCTCCCGGTGGCCGGAGGTGTGGTTGGTGTGCTGGGGCGGCGGCCGGAGGTGTGGTTGGTGGCTTGGGGCGGGCGGCGGCGGCCGGATCCCGACGCGAGCTCAAATCTGGTGCCTCCTCTCGGGGGCGCAGATCGGTGGTGTGGTGGTGGTGGCGGTGGCGCTGAAGTTTGGTGCGGCAAAGGCGGCATGGTGGTGTGTGGGGGGCGGCTGTGGTGGTGGTGGTGGGCGGCGAATGCAGTGGTGGTTGTCGTGTGTGTTGCGTGTCGGTGGCACGGAGGTCTTTGCAGCGGTGGAGGTGCGGGCAGCGGTGGTGGTGGAGATGCCAGTAGCGACCGCGGCGTTTTGAGGTGGTTGGTGCCGTGCCCATGAGCGGTTGCACGGCGCAAGGCATGGGTGCCGGTCCGCGTCGGTTTGGTCACCAACGGTGGTGTGGTTTCCTTCTTTGGTGGCGCTGCGGTGGCGTGATCGGCCATGGCTAGGGCTCGTTTGTGGTGTCGTGGTGGTGCTTTTACGGTTCCGAGCTTGGTGGAGGGGTCCTACTCCGTCGAGGCTTGCCGGCGGACGTAGGGGACAGCGGATGGACTCTCCCCTCTCTGTTTGCCCCTCCTTCTTGATGGTGGCCACTCGGTGGCGGTAGCTTGGGTGTGTGCTGCCGTTGGGGGGGGGGGGTCCTCGTCTATGTCGTCCCTCCCCTTGGCCATGGCTGTTGTCACGCGGGCGGTTGTTGTGAGGACGGATGCCTTGGCGTCTTTGGGGGTTTGGTCTAGGTCCCTGCCCTAGATCCGGTGCCTTCTGGGTGGGTCGACAATGGCTTCGGTGGTCGTGCATGGCGGTGTGTGGTGCGGCTGGTGGACATGAACAGCGGTGGGAGGCCGGTCTTCGCATGTCATCTGATTGGTGGGGTGCTGGCGCAACTTTGCGGCTACTTGTGTCCTACAGACAAATGTCCCTAATTAATTTCTAGCTCCGTCACTGCACAATATGGTGTTCACCAACGATGGCAGATGCTCCTCTTTGAACGCACCTCTCTCTCCTCGAGTGGCGGCAACATGTGTTTGCCTTCCCTATCTAGGGCGCAACAAGACAAATTCGACTCTCCCTACCGCCTATATTACAGCTTCCTACTGGTATACTATTTTTTTTCTCAAATACACAAAAGGTTTGCGTATCTTTTGTATTAAGCAGAGAAATAATGAATGTTACAACGACGTGCCATGAAGGACGCACTAGGAGGGAATAGAGTTCTACAATCAGTTCAACCCCCCAGCAGAAGGAGATCAAGATGCTATTACTTGCGAAACGATCTACCTAGTCGTAACCAACGATCAGACGTGGCGACTACTGTGGTGCCTCGACCGCCTCGGCCCCTCTCCTACAAAGAGCTCTCACACCGCCTCCTTATGAGAGGGGTTTGGGTCCTCGCGAGAAGTTGTAATAGGGCCTCCTTCTTTGTTGTCTTTGGTGCCTTGTTCCATCGATGAACCCGGCCATTGCATCACCAATATCTCAACCCGCTTCACAACGGGACACGAGAGAGCGGGCCGAACGCGGTCCTCTTGCTATGTGACATCGTTGGCTGTAGTGGAGCCACATACACTAGTAGAGGCAACAACGGCGATGTCGCCTTACACGAAACCTTGCCGATGAACCACTTCACCTCTCGCCGTAGGGGAGTCTACATCCACGCCCGGTGGGGTCAATCGCGCGGTCGCCTTGGCATCCAAGGCTCCATGTTGAGCTCTCGGGGCGGTGGTGTACTTGGTTCCATCTGCATCGGACCAAACCCTGGTGGGTAGTCCCCATCATCCACCGCGGCCGCGCATCAACGACCGTGTAGTCGTCGAATACCAGCAGCTTTGGTGTGACCAATAGACCCATCCGAGTGGTCTCCGAGGGTGAGGTAGGGCGTGGTGTCTTCGACCTCGAACCATGCTGGGGCGGGTCCGCGTGTAGCCAATGGCAACCACTGTGGGGGCCTCCTCCTCCACTTGACCGGTGGAGACTGCGAGGCAACCCGACTACAAGTGCGTGAAGTCACGAGCATGAGCAACATCGTGTCTTCTACAGGGTCACGACCATCTACAGCATCCATACGCGTAGCCATCAACAATGGACCAACCTTGGCTAGGATTGCGCCCGGTCGGCTCACGCCAGGGGCCTCATCGGCGTCCATGATGCCTCCGTCATCGCTGGGTGGCGTTGGCGCGGCGCATACGTCATCCTTGGTCACCGCCGCGCCCCCGCGCTCGCACGGCCCGGGTCCGAATCCGGGCTGGTGTGAAGCGACAATCTGAGCCTCTGGCCCGACAAATTCATGGTGAGAATCTGAGGCAGTCGGCCAAGTTTGATGTCCGCCGCCGGCTAATTCTGACATTGTCAGTGCCGCTGCCGAGGATTGTCTGCGACCGTTGTAGCGCCATGTGTGGCCCCAACAGAAGCCAACGGGGCCCTGCCGTGGCGGGTCGGGCCTCGTCGCCAAGGACCTTGCAACGGCCTTAGGCAACCTGCAGTCCCTGGCAAGGTGTAGGCCGCGCCAGCGCAGCCAGCGCCGCAACAATCGACAAGTTGCGATGCGGTGTGAGTAAGACAATCAATTGAAACACTTGCTCCAAAGCGCTTCAGGGATCTTTTGGGGAGGCAGTCGCGGGCAAGGCTCCACCAGAGCTGTCATAGGGCGCAGCCCCTAGCAACGAAGGATGTCACGCCACCCATCAGCGTTGGAGGCGTACATCCTCCCACGGCGACCGAGACGCTGCCAGGCTGGGACGCGTCCTCTTCCGCTGGCCGAGCAGGGTAGCTTTGCCGGAGCCACCATCATGTGTGTGATATACAGTGGCGGATCCAGAGGGCGGGCTGCCCGGGCTACAACCCCTGGGAGGTTGATTTTCTATGGAATTTACTGTAGCTTATGCATTAATTTACCATTAAATCTCTTGACTATAGTTAAGTCTCCATTAATTAGCCCCCTAGACCCATATCCTGGCTCCGCCCCTGGTGATATACTGTGTACGTAGCCCCACCGGAGCCACCATCATGCATCGCATGGCACGGTGGGGATTATTGTCTAGATTTTTTTTTTAAAAAAAAAGAGCGAGAGACCATGAAGCTTTTGGCCTGGACAGTCCACTAAAATATAGCATAGGAAATAATTTAGCTCTAACTGCTGTTCCTATTTGTTATTGCCATATTATCTACGATTCAGTTTTTTTTTAATAATATCTACAGTTAAACTAAATCATGAACACTTGATCCACATTATTATCTCAGAATGTGTCCCTAGAGCTTGTGCATGAACTAGCTGTAAGCTTACAAGTATGATGAGGCACCTTTCTATGTAGGCCATTTGCATCATTTTGTTCTACTCACTTACTCAAAGACACTAAAGGGATCAATGTTCTGTAATACTAGGAGTATACCCGCGCGTTGCCGCGGTATGCTCTTAAAAATATTTTTCTTATCTAACCAATACCCTTAAAGTCGTAGAACTCCGCAATTCCGTCGCAAGACTCATTTTACTGTTCTTTCTACAGTAACACGCGTCCACCGTTCGATCACCGCGCAGCTCTCCCTGACCATCCACCAGCCCAGTTTCCACACACTTCCGAACCCTCTCCTACCTCCTGTCATCTCTGCACATCACCTCTCCACCGCCGCCGCAATCCTTCGCATACCCGCCTTCAGCGCTCCCACCTTTCAGGGTTACGTCGTCGACGCCGCCGCTTCCTCCTCGTCGGCGTACATGCTGCCGATTCCTTATACTCTTCGCGCCGCAGGGCCGGGGCCTCCTATCCCTCCGTCTCGATGCGCGTGAGCTCACTTGCTCTCCCAGCGTGGCAGCACATCGCCCGGGCCCCACCGTGCCAGCCTCCTTGCGCTGTGCGGCCACCATCCGACACGCCGCCAATGGGTGGTGCAGCCACATGATCATGACCCGGCCGTCGCTTCCTCCCGGCGCGCGGCGTTCCCGCACGAAACGCCGCCCATGCTCGCGTTCCGCACATGCTGCGCCCCTCCGAAACCCGGCTCGACTCGCCTCTCGTTACGGTATGCTTTGGTATGTGTCGCCATGCCCCCCGATCTGGTAGCGTTCGGTTTCATCTTTCCTGCCCCTCCCGAACCCGGCTCTTTTCCTCTCGCCTCTAGCATTACTGGTATGCTTTGGTATGTGTCGTAATCCATGTACCTACATTTTGATCTGGTAGGGGTTGGTTTGAATTTTCCTGATCCCTAATTCTACCTCTTCTTGGTTTTCCTCTAGAGTATACATAGCATTACAATATGGTATTTTTGTATATTATGTATACATATATAAGAATTTGATTACAAATTATTTTAATGGATCAGATATGATAAAACATCGGCATAGAATATGTGATTACATTATAGAGGAATAGGTGATGAAACAAATACCGTATGTAGATAACTTGTACGTTAAAGGTTTAAATTATTTCACATGATAGAGATAGGGGATGATGTGAACATTTTTTATTTAATCTATAAAACTTATGTTTGCAACCCCACTAGCTAATTCTCTTGACATGCAAGCACGTCACCTCACCATCCCGCTAACACCCCACTAGCATGCCACCTCGCCAGCCCACTAACCCTTCCTTGCGCCACGTCATCAACATGCCCCATATGTCTATGGGCATAAAAAAGGTTATAACTCATAAACCAAAAAAATAAATCAAATTCTGATTACAGCATTAAATTCATTTTAATAGATTCTTTAAAACAAGATCTCACATGTATATATTTTGATAAAATTAAGTGGGACCCGTTGGTATAGAGAAAAAAGAAAAAAAAAAAAAAAAAAAAAAAAAAATAAGAAAGAAAAAGAATAGGAGGGTGATAGTAATATTGTAACTCATAGAATTCTCCTTCATACTCGCGGCAACGTGCAGGGAATCCACTAGTTATTAAGGGGATGACATGGACTTAGTGGATAATGATGTGGACACTTTGCATGAAGAGAGAGAACATTTAGTGGTTCACTTAGTGGGGATGATGTGGACACTTTGCATGTTGAGAGAATTCACCTAGTTGGGTTTATTCTTATAAGAGTTATAGAAGATTACACGACGTGTAAACTGTAAAGGTCCGTCAATGATCTAGATTCTATAAAGTACACCGGTCCAGAAATTGAAAAAAAAAAGGTACATAGGTCCAACATAGCAAAGCATAAAGTAGGCACGAAGAAGCAAAGGCGCGTGGCACAGTGTGCACACGTCTTGCTGCTTCTAATCACTAGTAGTAGCTCCATCCATCCAAAGGTCACCTCCTATATTTCTTCTAAGTCGATCAATAACTAAGCTCTATAGACAGTTTATAGGAAAATTGTGAGTACCTTACTATTTTTACCGGTTTAAATGAAGTCCAAAAAAGAGCCTGCATGTTAATCTTTTTGAAACACACTATTAAAAAATAAATCCTGAAATTCTAACAAAAATAACAAACATTCATATATTTGATAGACTTTATTTAATCAAGCAATAATAGCCATTATATTTTCTGTTTTATAGAATTCTCCACATCCGCTCCACCGTATAAATAGTGTAAATGAACAAAGTAAATAATCTTTGACAAATGGAAAGCACTGCCGATTGCCTACTGCCGGATCTAAATCCGATAGTGAAAGCTGGTTTTGAGGTTGCAGACTTGCAGTTATGGCGTAGTATTAGAGTAATTAGAAAATGTTAACTAAAGGCTTTCACAACAAGACAAAGGATAGGGAAACCAATGAGTATTTGTGTTATAGATTACTAATATATGAGAAGTTCCAGCAAAATATATACATTTTTCTTTAGTATACTAGGAAAAGTGCCTCATACGTGTCCAACGGGTGATAAGAAATATATGAGTACCATCGATTTAAACTTCAAGGTCAATAATATTTTTTTTTCATGAAGTTTGATGCAATAAGTATCTTACATCATGTTGTTAAAGTGATCCCCACCTATTTCCAACCTTAAAAACCTAGCCCTCGTAAAAAGGTGTATGTAATAGCAAAACTGTTTTAGAATTTTTTTAGATGAGAGGAGAGGTCCGCTAGGCCTTTTTTCTTATTTTTAGTTTTTTGGTTTTTTTATAAAGAATAGAATTTCTGGTTAAGGAAAACCGAAAAAATACAGATAAGTATGAACAGGACACAGGGACAGCTGTCCCGACCATTTTGCACGCAGGCCTCAAAAAAAAAAAAAAAAAACGTCTACGGTTCAAATTTTTTTCCACAAATAAACGATCACTACAGTATCTGAGACATTCTACACGAATAGCATTTTCAGCAGCTGCAACCGTTTGTGGGCCATTTTGAAACAAACAAAATAAAAATAGACATAAAAAAATGGGAAAACTCTCCTGGCCCGCCACTCATTCAACTGGCTTCCAGGCGGCCACGCCGTGCCACCGGTTCCAGCACTTGAGCGAGCGCTCCTTCGGTCCTTCCCTGTCCATGGCTCACTCTTCACTTTTCTTTTCTTTTTTCGGGCAGCTGAGCTGCAGCCGCCATTCACTGCACATCTTAGTAAAACACAGGTACTTTATCCATGCCATCTCACCCCTCAATATAAATGCCCTACCTCCCGCCATTGCTTATGGCGGATGCCCCTTACGTTCTCCACCATTTAAACCGCAAAATTCCTGGAAAAATACTAAAATAAATTGGATCTGGGGCAGGTTCGTCCATCCCGCGAAAAACCTTATTTTTCGGCTCTTCATCAAATCCAACTCTGTCCTTTTAAATCCGCCTTTGAACCTCGTCCCCGACGGATTTGGTTTAATCATCGCCTATATGTTCCTCATCTTCATGTGTCTCCATCTTCGTAAATTGTTAGGTTTTGATGAACAAAGTAAATAATCTTTGACAAATGGAAACGATCACTGCCGATTGCCTTGGTGCAATCATGTTTTTATCTAAATTTTCGATTCATATTTGGTTTTGAGGTTGCAGTTATGGCGTAGTATTAGAGTAATTAGAAAATGTTAACTAAAGGCTTTCACAACAAGACAAAGGATATGGAAGTATTTATCAATGAGTATTTGTGTTAGATTACTAATATATGAAAAGTTCCAGCAAAATACATTTTTCTTTTAGTATATATCAAGGTTTTATTTAGGTATGCAAAATGGATGGCTATTAATTTGGAATTAAAATAAGAGGGTATTGACTCAAATTGGATCCATGCTAATTTAAATAGGCCCACAATAGTTTTAGCCCAAGCTAAGAAAAACTCTATAAGTTTACATAATAATATAGTACCACATTGGTTTTTATCTGGATAAGGCCACCCCTACCCCATATAAAATAAGGGGTACCTAGCCGATTGATTTCTCATCTATCCGATCGACAAAATCAATACTCTAAACCTTTAACCCTCTTTTCCAAACCCTAATGTTGGCGCCCTATGCTTGCCAGCCGACCTAGGGCAACCCGGCGGCGACGTCCTTGCCCCGAGGCGACTATTTCTTCTTTGTCACGTAAGCACATTGGTCATCCTTTGGTGTGCTTGTAAACATTTCCATTCTTCACCATGAACGAGTGACATCCTCATTGTGTTTCTTATCCATGGTAGCCCAAAGCCATGCTAGTGTGTGATTCGGATCACCTTCGACGTCAACAGTGGGATAAAGATAAAAAAAACTATCTACATGAGTATTTGTTACCAGCAAATAAATAAGTGAAATGAAAGATTTGCGATTAGTAGTGGGTCTAACACTTATCTCTCTTAAAATTATTACTGGTCAAGGCTGCATATATAAGTCGATGGACTACTAATGTGTATTATCAAATAAAAGTTACATTCATCTATAAAATATAAGATATTTGTTGATAGTTCACTAATTTATTTTGATTCACTTATGCTGATTATCTATAATTTTGAATTGAGATAGTACTGTCATATATATACCTAAAGCGAAATGATTGCAAATGAAAGCATAAAAGTAACCAGCGTGGTGGTCAATAGAAATAGAGTGAGGGAATATCCAAGATACTTGTTGAACGTACACCAAACTGTAAAATTTCAGGCTCAAAGCTGATTATCTGCAATTTTGCAAAGAGATAGTTCGTTCAAATATACACACATATAACGTACTACACAAAGCGTACTAATGATTGGCAATGGCAAGGAATAAAAGAACCCGTTGGTGGCGTGTGCCTGGGAAATGGAATATTTGGAAGGGTCAAACTCCAGTGCTCAAAGCAGCAGGATGATGCATGGCCTCTGTCTCAAAAGACTCTGATCTTTATACATGGGTGGAGGTACTACCAACTAGATCTCAATTTGCACAAAGAACCCATTTGTTCTACGGTAACTACTTAACTATTATATATTCTCAGCAAATTCATATGAGCACCAAATTCAATTCTAGTACCTCCTTCATTCGCTATTTAGCAGGCCTATTAGGATTTTTATTTGAATTTAGGCCTATGAGGAACTTTTTAGTAGTCTTTAATTGTGGCATGTTTTAATCACCCTCCATTTGTTCTATGGTAACTACTTAACTATTATATATTCTCAGCACAATTCATATAAGCACCAGAATTCAATTCTAGTACCTCCTTCATTCGCTATTTAGCTGGCCTATTAGGATTTTTATTTGAATTTAGGCCTATGAGGATTTTTAGTAGTCTTTAATTGTAGGCATGTTTTAATCACCAGTTTTTCTTACAATATATCACTAATTGATTCCAAGTCCATGTCGCATATAATATTTTGGAATCCAAATCTTTTCATCTAGACTAATCATGGCTTATGAAATCTGGCTCTTCAAATTTTGATCAGCCAACTAAATAAGAAAGGGGACAGTAATTCCTTTATTTATTACACTAGCCAGCACGAAATTACCATCTGTTTGTGCTTAATTGCAACTTCTGGGTTAGCACCTATGCTTCGTGATTGTTTCCTTGTTCTCATGAATTTGTAATTTGGCAATCCGATAGATGACTATGGATGCACATAATTCAACCTGGATATACTCCAATGTGGTATTGCAGGAAGAAATGCGCTGCCCCAACGTTGCTGTGGTGGCCTTCTATGACACCATGGGACGACAAATATGGTTGGGGAACGCCATGCTTCTCGCAACCGCTGCAATGACAGGAGTCTTGGTGGGGATAGGAGGCGGCTATGGCAGGCGCTACCGCCACCACCGCTTCACCTGCTTCATCTTCCTTGGAGCCAACATACTGTTCTTGCCCATCCTCTCTTTTGTCGTCTCTACCCTTCGTGACAGCTCCAATGACTATGTCAACATAGAGGATGGAACAATCTTGGCGGCATTGTGTCATTCAGTGTTCCATCCATGCATGGTCATAACATGGGCGTTCCTTGTTCAGATGGCAGCTACCAATGCTACCTTAGTTGTTGCCACTGAGAGTAGAGAGGGTCGAAAGCTAGGACCCCCTTGGGAGCTGCTTGTCAAGGCCATCTGGACCTTCTACCTTGGTGCCAGTATCACAAAAAAGAGTTTTTTTCACGGGCTGTTCAGGATTGCTCCTAGTGAAAATCATGGACCATTCACCCTCATCTGTTCTAAGATTATGTTTGTGCCTTTTGTTCTCATATGTGCCAAGATTTGGTTCAAATGCTATTCTTTTAGGAAGGCACGAAAATCCTTTGCGCTAGGGCGCAACCCTAGTCTTGTTTTTGGGTACATGAAGGAGCTACAACAAGTAAGCAGCCAGCATGTTGGAGCAACAACTCTAGGCGAGGATGCATTATTTCCTCCTCTCTTAGTTATGGGAGAAGATAGTAGGCAAGTGAAGAAGCAACCTTGGGGGTACGTGTTCAGCGACACATGGACAATGGCTATTGACAGAATTGGCTTGGTGACCCTTGATAGACTATGGAAGTTGGACAGTGTGGCTCCGACATCAAAAGATTTATGCCTATCCTTTGCATTGTTCAAGCTGCTGAGATGTCGATTTGCAAGGTATGATATCAATAATGCCATTGGCTCCATGGGGCACAAGTTTTTTAGGAGCATGCTGTTGAAGGATGGTGACCATAACAGGGTGTTTAGGGTGATTGCTAATGAGCTTTCATTCGTTCATGATTACTACAATTCATCACTACCAACATCCTATGCTAAGTGTTGGCTACCTGTCTTGAGCATCCTTATCTCACTCTTGAGCATAGGTTACTGCATCGTGGCTGCATACTTCATTGTTGTGTTTGCAGGTCAGTTGCACAAGCATGGTGACCGCAGTCAGACCACGTGTAATTTCTCGTGCAGTAAACTACAGGAAGTAAGCCGGTGGCAGAAAAAAGAATTTGGGAACTTGTACTTTGATGTGCTGCCAGAATTTCTGCTTCTAGTTTTGGTCGTGGTTGTTGAGGTGAGGGATATGACTTCCTACATCTGCTCCAACTGGACCAAAGTAGCCCTCATATGCCACCATGTAAAATGTGCATATTTACAACAACCGCACAAAAGATATAAATGGGTCATTGGTCTTCTCTTGCGATGCAGATGCAAGATAGTGAATAATTGGGATGAAAAAATAGGGCAGTGCTCAGTATTAGTGCTTCACCCAACTACAAGAACAAACTTTATTGGTCTTCTTAGTCGTGTATTCCATCATTTGCCAGATGAGAAGATGAAGGTCAATATGCCAACAGCAGTGAAGGCTTGCATCATGGATTCGCTAAGAAGCACAGCTAGCAACACATTTTGTCAAGTAGGGAATGTCCGAACGTTTCTGCGACGAAGTCAAGCTGGAACAGGTTTCCTCTGGGCATGCAACGACAAGATGAGTACATCTGAAATGATACTTACATGGCACATCTCCACATGCCTCTTTGAGGTGAGGCACCCTTATATAGAGCAAGGTTCTTCCCCGATTTCAATCCAGCATAAGAGCGCTGCCACTCATCTTTCACGGTATTGCGCGTATCTTATGACCTGGTCACCAGAGCTTCTTCCTGACGAGGTTGCATGGACCAAGAGCTTGTATGAGGCTGTCAAGGAGGATACTGAGCGTGTCCTCAATGTCCATGGTGTAACCGGGCCACCATTGATGCCCAAGGCTGAGTACATTGATTTGGTGAAATTGCTAAGTGAAAATTCCGACCATTTAGTGGTGAAAAATGGAGTGAGGCTCGGAAAACAATTGGTGGAAATGGTTGAGGGTGAGGAAACAGCATGGGCCACACTAGCAGGTTTCTGGGTGGAGATGATCCTTTACATCGCGCCATCCAACAATCTAAAAGGACACAAGAAGGCCATCGCCCGCGGTGGAGAACTGATCACTCTCCTCTGGGCACTGCTCTTCCATGCCGGAATAGCTAGTAGGCCAGGCGAAGATGCAGGTAATGGCGTTGGTGTTTAGTGTGCAGTTGCTAGAGTTGAAATGTTTGCCAGTCATGCGTAGTTTGTCTTGTCAATATAAGTGGTGTTTGTGTCTTGTTACGATAGTAAATATATAGAGTCCATCTATTATTTAAGCATTTAGACATGAACAGACTTCTACGGATTAGTTCATCACCATCGTCATTATGCATAGTAAGAAAAGGTTGCACCTTACCTCTATCTAGCATTCCGTCACGGTTGGCACACTAACGTCGTTCAAAATCCACCTTCAGAGTACGTCCACATCTCTAAAAGAATGGACACCAGCGCTCCCAGCCTCCCATGGCGATGAGCACCACTGCACCAGAGCGTCGTTGGCATGGTCCAGGCCCTGAACCTCCAGGAAACTCTGTTTTGTTCCAAAGGTGGTTCTCTATAGACCATGAGCCCATCTCGGAGCTCTGCTGTCCTATCTGACAATCATGTGTTGGATCAATCCAAACTAAGATAGACAATCAGAGGCGGTGAATGCTTGTTGAAATTTAAAAGTATTTGGGCCTAATCCTCGTCTTATTTCTGGGTACATTTCTCCCTTGGAAAAGTATTTCTGGATGATGCTGGCTGAATTCTGGTCAGAGATGATCCTGTACATTTCAATGAATTCTGGTCAGAGATGATCCTGGTCAGACCTGTAGTGAAATTTTGCAATCTGGCAGCCCATGGCTACAGAGAGTTTCAATGAATGCTGGCACAACCCTGCACTGAACCAATGTTCCTCTCAGAGAAGCTACCGGGTAATGTAGAGGCAGCAGAAGCTCTTTGGGTTTTGGTGCTTGCATATTCTAGCCTACCTCTGTTTTCAGCCAGACTCTGTTTAGTTGTAGTGGGCTTGCATATTTTAGCTTCTCTGTTTTTATTAGTTGTTTCTATGCGTTACGGTGGTTTCACAGCTCGATATCTTTGATTTCTCTTCAACATTAATCTCTGACTCGATGATCCATATTGTTGAGCAAGAGGTAAAATTTGTTCTTAGCTGTAATAGCAGGCCAAGACAATTGGCAATATCATAACGGCACACCATTCAAAAAGCTGTATGCTGCAGCAGGCTACAACTGTGGGTTCCCGCCACTAAATTGCATTACCAAACTCCTATTTGCCCCAAGGCCCACCCCGTAATGATGGTAATCATGCATATATGGTCTAATAATGCCGGCCTCAGGCAAGGAACGAACATATGCTCCATTTCCCAAGCTACCAGAGATCTCTATATATGACGCTTACAAATCACGAGTCAAAATAATATCATAAAGCCGGCATAATCGAAACATAAAGCCGAACCAAGTAGCGAAAGAAAGCATAGCTTCCACATGACGCTCAGTTTAACTAGTCTTTTGAGTACATTGGCCATATTCGTGGAAATGGAACAGATCTATCGTCCCATGTTTCCTTTTTTTTTTTTTTATTGTTATTTCTCTTATTTATATATATATTATAAACAAAATAAAATACTTTGTTCTCCTTGCTTTGTGAATGATCGAGCAACCTACGTTTCTTTTTCTCATGCAAATAAGCAAATTAGTGCCGGTAGCCCAAACTAGCTAGATGCGCGGTACTTATTTCTAGATGGTATATATATATACTAACCATCCGATCTAAATAAATGATTAGCTGAAGGTCATTTGGGAGTACCACAGCACACGTCTCACACAGCTAGCTCCAAGTAAGTAAAAAAAAAAAAAAAAATGATCATCACATAGCTGAACCAGCCTGTAATGTGTATTAGCTTAGCCAGAGAACCAGGGTTCAAACTACCGAATGCGACACAAATACTAGAGGGCGGTAAGACCTAAAACCGTGAAACCGTCAAACTTTTGGCCGAAATTTCTATTACACTGTCAAATTTTAACCATATGAATGGATGTTATCTGAATCAAAAACAAAATTACCGGTGGATATATATATATATTTACACAGTAGGCCTGAAAATTGCTGAAATCAGCAAAATTCAGCCAAAATTCAAAACACCTGGTACTAGCTTGATAGTTTATTTGAGAAGCTATTTCTAGAGACAAGCTAAAAATAACCGGAATTCGATCCTGGGGATGGGCGACCCCGACGCCCCAACCTGCGCCGCCCCTCCCCCCATGCTGTCTGCAGATCCGGCACCTCCACGTCTGGACCTACCGATGGAGGCCCTCCTCGCCACGAGTGGTCTGCGGCCGGAGGAGATCGGCTCCACCTCGCTGAGTGCCCCGCCGCCGCTCGAGGTGCCCCAGGGCCGCCGCTTGGGGATGGCAAGCCGCCGCGCGGACCTTCTTGGCCGCCCCTGCCACCTCCTTGACGCCGATGGAAGCGGGGCCCGCCCCACCGACTCCGACGCGGCACAGGACGGCGTGCCGCCGCCGCCTCGGGCTCCGTCGCCGCCGCCCGATGGAGCCGGGGCCGCCCCGTGTCGGCGCACGGCCGTTCCCAAGCTCTCCTGCTCGTCTTCTCTCCTCGCCTCCCGGCCCGGGCCGCGCGGGTTGCCACAACGCCCGATCTTTGCCGGCCGCGCCCCGGTCGCGGGGCGCCCGACCCCTCTCTCCCTCCGGGAGATAGAGGTGGACGAGGCCGCACCCTCCCCGACCCACGGCCGACCTCCTATCCGTCACCGCATCCTACGCTGCGCCGGGATGACGTCCGACCGCCGTCTCTGGCGGCGGGCGCCTCGTCGCGCTGCGGCGGCCTCGCATGCACCGGGTGCCGGCGGCGCGGCCTCTACCGCAACGCCGTCTCCCTACCCTCACTGCGGCGTCCGCGATCGGGTCGCCGACTACGGTCTGCGGGCAACGGCCGCCCCCCGTCACCGCCGAACCCGGCCCGGCGACCGGCACCGATCTCGGTGGCGGAAGTTGACAAGATCTTTGGCGTCCTTGGGGAAGGTGAGATCGCAGGAATGCCGCCGTCCCACCCGGGCTCGACTGGAACAACAGTAGGTGCTGCTCGGCTGCCACGAGGGGAGCCGCCCCGTCAGCACCCGTTCGGCCGCGACGCCCTTGGTGGTGGCCTCCCGGAAGGTCGTCCTTTTTGCGTCCTTCAGCCCCGGGCTTGTCGGCGGCGTTTGCTACGAGGGCCTCTCCCCACATGCGGTTGGAAGACCCAAGGTTATGCGGTGGGTGGATGTCTTCTTCTCCGACTACTCGGACAACGAGGACGAGTTCGTCGATCTGGAGCCCCCCTCCCCCCACCGTCGTGCAGTGCGTTTGTCCATCCCTTCCTCGCCAGGAGCGTCTCGGGGCTCCGTCGCCGACTGGCGGATGGACCGGACATGCACCCCGTCTCTGGGAGCCGGAATGCTATCCCCGGCATCGGAACCGGCCGGCCCAGGCGCAGGCGTCACTGCCGCCGTCATCGGCTGCACTCCACAAAAACCTCCGACTCCCCCGCGGTGCACCCTACTCCTTCGACCAGGGTGCCGGCACCCCAGAGGCTCAGCCGACAGCCCGCCGCGCGCGTCCCTGTTCACCAACGGCTCGGCCACTACCACCGGCCTCCGCCGTCCGGTGACCTCCGTCTTCGTCTTCGCGGGCATGCCACTTCCGGGGTCTCTCAACCGCCGTCAACGCCCCCTGTGGATGACGACGGTTTCACTCTTGTTCAGAGGCGCAGGCGTGGGCGACAGCGTGCCCCTCCCAACCCTCGCTGTCGACGTCCTGTGCCACCATCCCTCGTCGGGCTATGCTTCAAGTGCCTGGCTGGGACCATGTTGTCGCTCGGTGTCCTGCCCCGTCCCGCTACCTCTTCTACTTCAGCACGAGGCACCGGGCAAGGAGCTGCAGGCATCAACGTCGCTCCCAACCACAACACGCCTCCACGAGCAGTGAACGGGAGCCTCCACGCCGTGTTCAGGAACCTCCGCGCTGTGCTTAGGAACGCCGCGTCGCAGTCAACCGTGACCGGGGCCTGGATGACCTAGGGGCAGGTGGGTTGCTGGTGCCCCCCTTCTTCCTCGGGCGGATCCTTTGCTCGGCCCCCTCGACTTCTGCCTTGCCCCAGCTGGTGATGGGCGCCAAGCCATCCTTGGTGCTGGGCAAAGCCGGCACACTCACAGACCTTAATTCTCTCGCTCGAGCGGCTTGAGGGCACGGATCCCCCGACTTGGGTGGACCCAATGATCGATGAGCTGGAAGCCTCCCTCGTCGCGCAACCGTTCTCCCAGGCGGCGCAGTTGGAGCCTCTCCCTTGCCGCTACATCTGGTCAAGCTCAACTTCGCGGATGTTGTGGCGTCCGAGGTCGATGCGTCGTTTGCGGATACCTTCAACGACGACGCCCCGCTTGCGGGACCTACACCGCCGGCCGTGGCGGAGGATCTCAATGCACCTACACTGCCCGCCACCACAGCTGCAGCGACGACGTCGGCCTCTACTACGCCCCCAACGGCACCGCAGGCTCCCTCCAACGTTGCGATCGCAGATTCGTCAATTCCCTCAAGTTGTTGTTGGAGCAGCTGCTAGTCGCCTTGCCGCCCCACCTACGGATGACTCGCGACGACTTTTGGATCCCCAGGCGCAGCATACGCCTGGCGGCCAAGTCAGCCTTCCGGGACCCTAAACCGGAGCGGAGGGCACAACGTGTCATGCTCAACAAATGGGAAGGCCGCCCAGAGGGGGCCACCTCATCCACACCTGACGTTGTTGTCGCCGACATGCTTCTCAGCCACTTCAGAGGTTCGGTTCGGCACTACAAGCGCGAGGCAGTCCGTATTCTCTGTCCTGTGCCCTAGCCCCGTCCGCGACGTGGCCGCGGTGGTGGCCGCGGTGGTGGACGTGCTGGTAGTCGTTGACCGGCCCGCTTAGCTTTCGTTATGCTTTAGTCGCTCTTTGTTGTCCGTCTTAGCACAACCCTCTAAGCTCCACCATTTAAGCCGGTGCCTTCTGTTAGTGTGTGCCTTCTGTTAGTGTGTTAGCCTCATGTGCCCCCGTGCAGCTCGCTAGGCGGTCCACTAGGTTGTAAAAACTTTTTCAACTTCTCTTAACGCAGAACATGTCCAAGTGCCTGGTTTCGAAAAAAAAAAAGTATCAAAACCGACCTGGCAGCAATCATGAGCCAGAGGATTCTACACTGTCCCACCCTGGAAAGATAAAAGGAGAGCATGTTCTTTGCGTACAGTGGGAAGCACACTGCATCATGAGCCACAGGATTCTATAATTTTTAAAGCTATACATACATAACTGGGCAGGTAATAATTGAAAGAAAAAAAGGAGAGATGTGTGCACGACTCTTGCACAATTAACACCTGATCGAGCTTAACTTTGGGTGGCACCGACGGCCGACCATTGCAATGCGCTTAAGACCGACGATCGCTCCTATGCCTTCATATATAGGACCCCTGATCTGCACAAGGCTTGCACGCGGATGCATTATTACAACACACGCAGGCCGGCAGGCACACGGCATCGATCAGTACTGAGACTCCACCCTTAAGGTAACTCTGCTCCTTTGAGTGGTACTAACCCATCTGTATCTATCTCAATAGAATTGTAATAAGCAGCTAATACAGGTACATGTTTGCTGTAATTTACAACTTCAGTTGATAGCTTCTTTTTAGGACCCATTTGCATCTTATACTAGTCATTGTTTCTTCCGTTTTTCTGTCAATAATCTAAGGCTTTTCACAAAATGGAAACTTCCCTAACAAACACCAATGAGCCTAGTACCAATAGGGATATTTTGGGTTTCCAATAGTGTCTAGACGAAATATTTGAAATGCTTGTCTATTCATCAATGAATGTTTATCAACAGTATGGTTAATTATTCTATTTCCATGCCATATAGCCCTAGTTAAAATGCTTCAAGAGAGAGTAGTAAGATTGGTTGCAACATGTTTTTTTTAATTAATATAGGTGTGATGATGATATATTTCATATACTCCCTCCGTTTTAAATTATAGTTCGTTTGACTTTTTCAACCCCAACTTTGACCATTCGTCTTATTAAAAAAACAAAAACAGTCAAATTTAAGTCATTCTTAAATACCATTTGTTAATAAAGCAAACCACAACAAAAGAAGTGATATTTTGCACAAAATTTTGAATAAGACGAGTGGTCAAAGTTGGGGTTGAAAAAAGTCAAACGAACTACAATTTGGAACGGTTTAGTACTAGTTTTCCATGCATGACCTAATATTTCTTTGATTAGTGAGCATGATATTTCAGAGGAGAAATATTAAAAAGAAGTAGCATGCACTTCTGTTACGTATAGTATATTAGAATTTAGGAGTTTAGGACATAATTACTTTTTCTAATATATATGTTACTGAAATTTGGTGATCAGCTGGCTTATGGATTATGGAGGGAACTGTACTGCGACTGCTACATTGCATGAACAGATCCAATGCTCAAGTGACGCCATTAAAACCTTCAGCAATACCATGACAAGGCAGATATGGCTGGGGAATGCGTTGCTGTTTGCCAGTCCTGGCATCATAGGAGTCTTAGTTGGGATAGGTGGCTACGGCCAGCGCTATCGCCACCACCCCTTGACCCGTTTCATATTCCTTGGAGCCAACATACTATTCTTGCCCATTGTGTCCTCTGTCGTCTCCACCCTTAGCGACAGCTCCAATGATTATGTCAACTCACCTGATAACAAATGCACGAGATCAACCTTGGCTGCTTTATGCTATTCCAACATCCATCCATGCACTGTCATAACATGGGCATTCCTTGTTCAAATTGCCTCCATCAACACTACCTCGGTTGTCGCCACTGATCCTAGAGAAAGTCCAAGGATAGGACCCTCTCTTGAGCTACTTGTTAAGGGCATCTGGATCTTCTACCTAGGTGCTAGCATCACCGGAAACCGGTTTTTCTATGGGATCTTTGGAGTATCACATGGTAAAGACCACATATCATCGGTCTCCACTTCCATCTGTTCCAAAATAATGTTTGCACCTTTTGTTCTCATTTGTGCCAAACTTTGGCTGAAGTGCTATGCATTTAAAAAGGCAATGTGTTCATTTGCACTAGGACGTAATCCTGGCCTTGTCTTTGGGTACATGCAGCACCTACAACAAAATGAAAGAAGTCAACATGGTGAACCTCTGGTAGGTGAGGATGTCCCTCCTCCTCTCCTGGTTATGGGAGAAGATAGGAGACAAGTGGTGAATCATCCTTGTGGTTATGTGTTCACCAATGGCTCTGGAGACAACAATGGCTTGGTTACCCTTGATAAAATTTGGCAGTCAGACAAGGCTCTTCTGAAGATACCAAAACTAAAAGATTTGTGCTTGTCCTATGCACTATTCAAGTTGCTGAGGTGCCGGTTTGCAAGGTACAAGATTTCTGATGTTGACTCTGTGAGGATGCTAGCATTTTTCCGTAGCTTGCTGCTAATGGAGGGTGGACATGACAGGGTATTCAGGGTGATTGCCGATGAGCTTTGTTTTGTTCATGATTACTATTATTCATCCTCCTCAATATCCTATGCAAACTGTTGGGTACCCATTTTGAATATCTTTATCTCCCTCTTGAGCATAGTTTATTGCATTGTGGCTGCAAGCTTCATTTTGGAACTTGCAGTGGTAGCTCAGCACCAGAGAGGCCAGCTCACACAGATCCAATGTCACTTCTGGTGCACTCAACTACTGTCGGCAAGCAGAAGAAGGTCCCAAAACTTTGGAAGCTTGTACGTTGATTTGGTGGCAGTATTTTTTGCTTCTTGCTCTGGTCCTTTCTACTGAGGTGAGGGATATTGCTTTATACATTTGCTCCAACTGGACAAAAGTAGCCCTCATATACCATCATGTAAATTGTACCTCTTCTCAACATCCACATGGAATTCAAAATTTGGTTGTTAGCCGTTTGCTGAAGTGCAGAAGCATGACAGTGAACCAATGGGAAGAAACAATGGGCCAGTGCTCAGTACTGGCTCTTGATCACCCAAGACCAAGCCAGTTTGTCCGCATCATCAGTTTTTTCAGGTTGCCAGACCAAGTGAAGAAGGTCAAGGTGCCGGAAGCAGTGAAGGTTTGCATCTTAGATGTGCTCATCAGAAGCATCAATAACAGCCATGGGCTGCATCTGAGCAACGGAGCATCATCTCTGCGCCGGATCCAAGTTGGTGAGAGATTCATCTGGGCCTGCAACGGCAAGGGTACTGCTGATGTCATACTTACGTGGCACATTGCCACATGCATCCTTGAGGTGAGGCATCCTTACCGTCATGATATGGCGAAAGGTTCTTCATTGGTCTCTGATCAACACAAGATTGCTGCAACTTATCTATCTCGGTACTGCACGTACCTCATGACCTGGTTCCCAGAGATTCTCCGTGACGAGGTTGAATGGACCAAGAGCTTGTATGATGCTGTCAAGGAGAATGCCACACGTGTCATCGCTGTCCGGGCTGCAACCGGCCTGCAGTTGGCACCTGAGGCTGAGTATCTAGAGCTAGTGGAGTTGCTAAGTGAAGGCTCAAAGCATGAGGTGTTGCAGAACGGAGTGAGGCTCGGAAAACAGTTGGTTGAGGAATTGGCCGAGGCTGAGGAAATAGCATGGGCAATGGTAGCAGACTTCTGGGCGGAGATGATTCTGTATGTTGCATCTTCGAAGAATCTGAGAGGTCACTCGAATGCCATCGCCCGGGGTGGAGAGCTGATCACCATCCTCTGGGCATTGCTCTTTCATGCTGGGATAGTTGGCCGGGAGAAACCGGTAGATCGAGCAGCTATTGCTGCTAGTGTTTGATGGGGTTGCTACTTGCTAGTGTGCAAATTATGTTCTTCAAGCATGCTTTGTGGATCTTCTTGATTGATGCAGTGTCTGTCCTCCTGGTGGTTTGATACTACTTATTAGTCTAATGTTTGCATGCATCTATAAGTATATATATGAGACCATGCTTGGAATCTGTTAGAGATGTGTGCACTGTTCTTAGTAATGATACGCTCTTGCATGTGACGATAAACGTATCAGTGTGTTTGAATCATTTAGAACTAAAGTTCCAATGGACTAAATTTTAGTTGGAGTAAAGCTTAGGTGGCTATAGCTTAGTCTAATGTTATTTACATACATACAACATATAGACTAAGCTACTAGTAGCTTTCCTAGACAAAAACTCAATTGCAGTCACAACTAGTTGAGTTAAACCAAACATCAGTTCTATTTTAGTCCACTGTTCGGATACCTAGGATTATAAGTCTATAGAAAGATCCTAGAAAGACAGATAGATCTTGAGGTTTACGAAATCACCCTAGACACCTTGCTGTGAAGTTGTCTCCTACCACTATAAAATGCGAGCACATATATGCCTAATCCCCATGCATAATTAATTTCTACCTCCGTCACTGCACAGTATGGTGTTCACCAACAATCCCCTTCCTCTTTGAACGCACCTCTCTCTCCTCAAGTGGCGGCAACATGTGGTTGCCTTCCCTATCTAGGGTGTGACAAATTCGACTCTCTCTACAGCCTATATTGCAGCTCCGTACTGGTATACTATTTTTTTTCTCAAATAGACAAAAAGTTTATGTATCTTTTGTATTAAGTAGAGAAATAATGAATGTTACAACAATGCGCCATGAAGGACGCACTAGGAGGGAGTAGAGTTCTACAATCAGTTCAGCCCTCCCAAGCAGAAGGAGGTCAAGACACTATTATTCGCGAAACAAACTACCTAATCGTCACCAACTATCAGACGTGAGTCGTGACGACTACCGTGGCGCCTTGACCGCCTCGGCCCCTCTCCTACGAAGAGCTCTCGCACCACCTCCTTATGAGAGGGGTTGGGGTCCTCGCCGAAGTTGTCATAGGCCTCCTTCTCCGCCATGGTGGGCACCCTCATTCCATCGATGAACCCCAGCCATTGCATCACCAATATCTCACACCAGTTTGCAACTAGGACATGAGAGAGCGGCTGAGCAGCAGTCCTCTTGCTGCGGTGCGACATCGTTGACTGCGGTGGCGACACCTACACTGGTAGAGGCAACAACAGCGATGTCGCCTTACACCAAACCCTGTCGGTGAACCACTTCAGCCTCTCGCCTTGGGAGTCGGCGGACCGAGGAGAGGCGTCTACATCCACGCCAGCTGGGGTCGATCGCGCGGTCGCCTTGGCATCCACGGCTCCATATTGAGCTCTCGAGGGGCGACAGTGTACTTGGTTCCATTTGCATCGGACCAAACCCTGGTGGCCAGCCCCTATCGTCCACCACGACCGCGGATCAATGACTGTGTAGTTGTCGAACACCAGCAGCTTTGGTGTGACCAATAGACCCATCCGAGTGGTCTCCGAGGGTGAGGTAGGGCGTGGTGTCTTCAGCCTCGAACCATGCTCGGGCGGGTCCGCGTGTAGCCAATGGCAATCACTATGGGGCCTTCTCCTCCACCTTGACCGGTGGAGACTGTGGGGCGACCTGGCTACAAGTGCGTGAAGTCACGAGCATGAGCAACATCGGGTCGTGTACAGGGTCACGACCATCTGCGGTGTCCATACGCATAGCCATCAACAGCGAACCAACCTCGACTAGGATCACGTGGGTCGGCTCGCATTGTGGGGCCTCAGCCAAATGGCCGCGACGCCTCTGTCGTCGCTGGTAGCGTTGGCGTCGACGTCGCTGCTGCCGTCCTTGGTCACCACCCGCGCCCGCAACGACAATACGAGCCTCAGCCAAATGACCGCACCACCAGCATTAGGGCCTGGTGTTCACCGCACCACCAGCATTTGGGCCTGGCGAAGCAACAATTCGAGCCTCTGGCCCGGCAGATTCGAGGCGAGAATCTGAGGCAGTACTGCAGTCGATGTCTGCCGCCGGCTGATTCCGACGCTTTTAGCACCGCTGCCGAGGCTTGTCGGCGACCGTCGTAGCGCCATTTGTGGCCCCGATGGAAGCCGACACTACCGTCGACAGCTTGCCGTGGCGGGTCGGCCTCCTCGCCAAGGACCTTACAACGGCCCTAGGCAACCTGCAGTCCTGGCAAGGTGGTGGAGGCCGCGCCAGCACAGACAGCACCATAGCAATCTACAAGTTGCGACGCGGTGTGAGTAAGACAAACAATTGAAACACCTGTCCCAAAGCGCTTCAGGGATCTTCCAGGGAGGCAGTTGCGGGCGAGCCTCTACAGGAGCCGTCATGGGGCGCAGCCCTTGGCAAGAAAGGATGTCATGCCACCCATCAGCGTTGGAGGCATACATCCTCCCACGGTGACCGAGACGCTGCCGGGAAGGGACACGTCCTCTTCGGCTGGCTCCTTTCTATATAGGCCATTTACATCATTTTACTCTACTTATCGATCTAAGATACTAAAGGGATTAATGTTCTGTAATATTAGACGACGTGTAAAGGTCCGTCAACGATCCAGAGTACACAGGTCCAGATATTCAAAAAAAAAAAGTACGCACGTCCAAGCTAGCAAAGCATAAAGTAGGCACGAAGAAGCAAAGGCGCGTTGAACAGTGTGTACACTACGTCTTTGCTGCTTATAATCTAATTGTCTAGTAATACTAGTTGGCTCCATCCTAAATTATCAAAAAAAAGAAAGTACGCACGTCCAAGCTAGCAAAGCATAAAGTAGGCACGAAGAAGACGAAGAAGCAAAGGCGCGTTGAACAGTGTGTACACTACGTCTTTGCTGCTTATAATCTAATTGTCTAATAATACTAGTTGGCTCCATCCTAAATTATAGGTCACTTCCTATTTCTTCTAAGTCAATAACTGAGCTTTCTAGATTTTATTAAGTTTATATATTATAGGAATATTGTGAACATATTACTATTATTATTAGTTTAAATAAAGTCCAAAGAAGAGCCTGCATGTTAATCTTTATGAAACACACTAGGAAAAAATAAATCCTGAAATTCTAACAAAAATAACAAACATTCATATATTTGATAGACTTTATTTAATCAACCAATAATTGCCATTATATTTTCTGTTTTATAGAATTTTCCACATCCACCGTATAAATCGTGTAAATGAACAACATAAATAATCTTTGACAAATGGGAAACACTGCAAGCTGGTTTTAAGCTTGCAGTTATGGCGTAGTATTAGAATAATTGTAACTAAAGGCTTTCAGAACAAGACAAAGGATAGGGAAGTATATATCTATGAGTATTTGTGTTAGATTACTAATATATTAGAAGTTCCAGCAAAATACACTTTTCCTTTAGAATAGCAAATTAAAATATGCGTTTCTACACATATGGTGTTATGATGCAAAAAGGATGGCTATTATTTGGAATTAAAAGAAGAGGGTATTGACACTCAAATTGGACCCATGCAAATTTAAATAGGCCCACGACAGTTTTAGCCCAATCTAAGAAAGCTCTATTGTTATGTTTAAAAAAGCGACATAATAATAGTGCCACATTGGTTTTTCATCCGGAGAAGACCACCCCTATCCCATATAAAATAAGGGGTACCTGGCCTATTGATTTATCATCTATCCAATCCACAAATCAATAATACTCTAACCCTTTAACCCTCTTTTTCCAACATTGTTCATTCCTCGATCCGACGACCAAAGATGGGGCCCCTCCTGGGTCGATTCAACTATTTCTTTGCTAAGCACGTTATCCTTTCATGGTTTGCTCGTAAACATCTCCATTCTTTACCTGTGTTCTTCGGTCCTTGGCGGAGTGTCCAAAGCCGTGTGATTTGGGCCACCTTGACATCAAGAGGGAGCAAATAAATCAGTGAAATGAAAGATTTGCGATTAGTAGTGGGTCTAACACTTCTCTCTTAAAATTGTTACTGGTCTGCGAGGCTGCATAAATAAGTCTCGATGGACAGTGTATTATCAAATAAAAGTCACATTCAATTTTCCATAAAATATAAGATATTTGTTGATAATTCACTAATTTAGAGAAATTTCACTTATGCTGATTATCAATAATTTTGAATTGAGATAGTACTGTCACATATATATATATACCTAAAGCGAGGAATGATTGCAAATGAAAGCATAAAAGTAACCGGCGTGGCGGTCAATAGAAATAGAGTGAGGGAATATCCGAGTACTAGCTAGAACGTACAGCCAAACTGTAAAACTAAAGGCAGCAACATTGCATGTGGGCAAAGCAGTTCGTTCAAAAGATACACAAGCAACGTACTACACAAGCAACGTACTAGCAGCAGGCAGGCAAGGAATAAAGAACCTGTTGGTGGCGTGTGCCTGGGAAATGCTATAGATTTGGAAGGGTCATTATACAACAGTGCTCTCTGCAGCAGGATGATGCATGGCCTCTGATCTCCTAAGACTCTGATCTTTATACATGGGTGGAGGCCACTGCTTGCACAACTAGATCTCCAATTTGCACAACTAGATCTCCATTTGTTCTACGGTAACTACTTAACTATTATATATTCTCAGCACAATTCTAGTACCTCCTTCATTCGCTATTTAGCAGGCCTATTAGGATTTTTTCTTTGAATTTAGGCGTATGAGGATTTTTAGTAGTCTTTAATTGTAGCCATGTTTTAACCACCAGTTTTTCTTACAATATATCACTAATTGATTCCAAGTCCAGGTCGCATATAATATTTTGGAATCCAAATCTTTTCATCTAGACTAATCATGGCTTATGAAATCTGGCTCTTCAAATTTTGATCAGCCAACTAAATAAGAAAGGGGACAGTAATTCCTATATTTATTACACCAGCCAGCACGAAATTACCATCTGTTTGTGCTTAATTGCAACTTCTGGGTTAGCACCTATGCTTCGTGATTGTTTCCTTGTTCTCATGAATTTGTAATTTGGTAATCCGATAGATGACTATGGATGCACGTAATTCAACCTGGATATACTCCAATGTGGTATTGCAGGAAGAAATGCGCTGCCCCAACGTTGCTGTGGTGGCCTTCTATGACACCATGGGGCGACATATATGGTTGGGGAACGCCATGCTTCTCGCAACCGCTGCAATAACAGGAGTCTTGGTGGGGATAGGAGGTGGCTATGGAAGGCGCTACCGCCACCACCGCTTCACCCGCTTCATCTTCCTTGGAGCCAACATACTGTTCTTGCCCATCCTCTCTTTTGTCGCCTCTCTACCCTTCGCGACAGCTCCAATGACTATGTCAACATAGAGGATGGAACAATCTTGGCGGCATTGTGTCATTCAGTGTTCCATCCATGCATGGTCATAACATGGGCGTTCCTTGTTCAGATGGCAGCTACCAATGCTACCTTAGTTGTTGCCACTGACAGTAGAGAGGGTCGAAAGGTAGGACCCCCTTGGGAGCTGCTTGTCAAGGCCATCTGGACCTTCTACCTTGGTGCCAGTATCACAAAAAAGAGTTTTTTTCACGGGCTGTTCAGGATTGCTCCTAGTGAAAACCATGGACCATTCACCCTCATCTGTTCTAAGATTATGTTTGTGCCTTTTGTTCTCATATGTGCCAAGATTTGGTTCAAATGCTATTCTTTTAGGAAGGCACGAAAATCCTTTGCGCTAGGGCGCAACCCTAGTCTTGTTTTTGGGTACATGAAGGAGCTACAACAAGTAAGAAGACAGCATGGTGGGGCAACAACTCTAGGTGAGGATGCATTATTTCCTC